>PVJS01019004.1:0-34217 GCA_004027185.1 Glis glis | reverse complement strand
GTCAGTGGTAGAATGCCCCTGTATTCATTACGACAGCAACACACACACACACACACACACACACACACACACACACACACACAAAAGATGGTTCTGTTGGTTTCCCTAAGTTTATATTTTGAGCAATCTAACCTCCATTCCCCCAGCCCTGCACACAGAAGCAAGAATTGGTTATATACATACATATATATATAATAAGAGCTGTGTTTGCATTCACAAATGAGATAAATATCCCTGAGGCCAAAACCTTAAGTAAAAACTGAAAGTAGTAAGTGGCGAGAAGAGGTGACTCCATGGATCTGGAGACCTGTGGGGATGGAAATAAAGATGCCTGAGGGGCTAGTCCCTAAGGATGAAGAAACTCAATTTCTGACTAAGGTGGGGACTGCCCACTGCCAAAGGGTGGCTGAAGGAAGAGCAGCTGCTCATTCCCGCCCAGGGCTTCAGAAGAGTCTCGGTTTCAGAACATAAACTGATCTTCCTGCTGGCTCCGTGATTAACATGCCGATGCCTCCAATATCGCTTGGTACAGGGGTCTTCAACCCAAATTTAAATCTTGATTTTGGACGTGGAACCCTGAGGGCTTGCCTAAAGTTAACTACAAACCTTTACACAGGAGGGAAGGTGAAAGAACAAAGGAAAAACACTTTTCAAGCTTCCCTCTTCAAAGATCCTGCAAACGAAAATTCAAAACCATAAACCTATGCTAAGAAAAACAGAAGTAAGCCGGGTGTGGTGGCGCACGCTTGTAATCCCAGTACTTTGGGAGGCGGAGACCGGAGGATCCGGGTTCCTGGCCAGCCTCAGCTCTCTCTCTCTCTCTCTCTCTCTCTCTCTCTCTCTCTGTGAGGCCCTCCGCAACTTCGTGAGACCAGTTTCAAAATAAAGTATAAAAAAAATAGGGCCGGGGGTGTAGAGCGGAGGTAGAACGCCCCTGGGTTCAATCCCCGGTACCAAAAAAAAAAAAAAAAAGAAAAACAGAAGTAAAAGTGTAATTAGTACATGAATTAATTCTAAATGGTACTGATTTAAAAATTTAGACTATTTATTTGTGATACTGGAGATTGAACTTCAGGTGGAGGGAGTTCTACCTCTGAGCTACACTCGTAGACCTTTTATATTTTTTATTTTGAGACAAGGTCTCACTAAATTACCACATACCTTCCTGTCTCAACCTCCCAAGTACTAGGATTATAGGCATGCACCAATGTGCCGAGCTTAGACGAGACTTTTTTTTTTTGGTACTGGGGATTGAACCCAGGGGAGTTCTACCTCTGAGCTACACCTCCAGCCCTGTTTTATTTTATTTTATTTTATTTTTTTATTTTTTTTGGCGGTACCGAGGATTGAACCCAGGGGCATTCTACCTCCGGGCCACACCCCTAGCCCTATTTTTTATTCTTTATTTTGAAACAGGGTCTCATAAGTTGCAGAGGGCCTCACTAAGTAGCTGAGGCTGGCCGCGAACCTGTATCCTCATCTCAGCCTCCCAAGTACTGGCATTACAAGCGTGCGCCATCACGCCCGGCCCTATTTTATTTTTTATATTGAAACAGGATCTTGCTAAGTTGCTGAGATTGGCCTCGAATCTGCAATCCTCCTGTCTCAGCCTCCCAAGTACTGGGATTACAAACATGCACCACCACGCCAAACTGACAGAGACTTTAAAATACCACCACACACCCACTAAAATGGTAAAAAAGACAACACCAAGTATAGACAAAGGTCAGCACCTGCTGATAGAAGTGTAAACTATCTAGCGTAAACTTAGTTCAACCTTTTTGGAAAACCATTTCACAATATTTACCAAAGCTGAATATATGTATACCGTATAACCCAGTATTAACTGTAAAAAAGTAACTTTCTGTGTATATCCAAAATATATATTCAGTAGATAGTTTTGGGAAGTGTCGGTAGATATCCCTCTTCTACACCTTCTTTCAGATTTTACTTTTCTAAAAACATACAAAGAGCATTAAATGACCAATGGTTAACTCTGTTTACGTTTTATCCATTTCTATGTCCATCATTTTTTCTTGTGTCCCGTGCTGCCACTCTGGGTTCAACAGGCCAGTGTGTCACAAACCATTCCTTAGAACTTCTCTTGAAGCCGCGTGCAGGCCTCGGCCAGGGCTGAGTTCAGATCCCCTCATCATTCGCTGGCGGGGGAGCCTTGGACCATTTACTTACTTTCTCTCCTTGAGCCAGTTTCTTAACTCTCCATGGAATAGTAGTACTTACCATGAGTACTGTCCGTTAGTACATAGTAAGGATTTTGTTAGAGCCTACATCACATTTTAAAATCTAATCAATGCTGCCAGGCATGGTGGCACACGCTTGTAATCCCAGTACTTGGGAGGCTGAGACAGGAGGATCACAGGTTCAAGACCAGCCTCAGCTACTTAGTGAGGCCCTCCGAAACTTAGACCCTGTTCCAAAATAAAGAATAAAAAATAGGGCTGGGGGTGTAGCTCGTAGGGAGAATGCCCCTGGGTTCAATCTCCAGTAACACACACACACACACACACACACACACACACACACACAAAACTAATCAATGCTGTTTTCTCTTAGGGAGGATTTGATTTTTTTTAATTGATAAAATCTATTCATAGAGAAGTCTTGTAATGTGGTGAGTGATTAAACTGAGTAATCCTGTCTAGGATTTTTACAAATGAGGTGTTAAAAGGCTTGTTTTCTCATACATCTTGTGTACGGATGCTGAGAGCAATTCTATAAGAGAAATTTCAAAAAATGCTTTAGCAGCGATTAGTGCTGGTGGAGTTCGTGTATAATCTCCCGAGGTGACAACTTCCCCGTGCGGGGTGTAAATTCCAATTTCTTGTTCTACATTGCATATTCCCCAGCATTTGTATAGACCTTAGAAGCACGTGCATACCCAGTTCTTTCTTTCTCTTATACCAAATATTTTTTCCTAATGGATTTTTGTTTGAGGCTGCATTTTCTCCCCCTAGCTCAGAAAAGCCACTATACCACTAAACCCAAGAGACAGAGATAGAGCCGCTTTGTGCTCCTGGACTCAGATTCGAAAAGAGTGGGTGGAGGAAGGGGAGGTCAGAAAATAGGTTGTTATTTCCATTGCTGGCAATTTAGATTCAGAGGCATTTCATCTGCAGTTCCCTCAAGTGTTGAATTGAATAAAAGTAGTAGCAGAAACAGGGGAGAGGGTGGCTGGGGGAGGGGCTGTGAACACTTCCAGCTAAACGCAGAGAGACAGGCAGCTTGTAAGCCTGCATCCTCAGCTTGGAATAAAAACCACAAGCCGCCTGAAAGCCAGCATTTATTGAAACAAGATGCTGCCATCGTGAAAACAAAACACAGACCAAAATCCATCTACACAGGCAGAGTAGTGTAGATTACTGTGTGTGTCTCCTTGGAGCCGGGAGGGCTGTGTAGACCAGTGTGTGAATGAGAAGGAGAAGAGAGCACTACTACATTTGCATTCTGCCTATCATGCGAGTGGTTCAGGAATAGACAGATTTCACAGGCACCTTTGCTAAAAAGTGTGAGAGAATGTGAAATGAAAGAAAATGGAAATGAAAGAATGTGTCCGTAAAGATTCGCTCTGTGCGGTACATTCCATGCAACCAGCACCCCCCTTTGCACTGAGTCGGGCACTATGAAATTACTGATCACACACAGGAAGCTTACTGTTTACAAAGACGGGCAGGCCCAAATTCCCTTCTTACGACATTTTAAGCCAGTTTTCCTTTGAAATAGTGTCACACGTGGCGGCACACATCATAGCTAGTCCTCAACGTTCTTTTTAACAGATGATGTGTCTAAAGGGTAAGACAAATACAGGAAAAATACATTGAAAATAACACTGAAGGAAACCTAGACACTTAAACAGGAAAAAATAATTGGATACCAATTTATTTATCGTGTTTGCTTGTAATCCTGAGAAAATGGCCTAATTGGGGAAATGATGGAAAAAACAAAGATGTAAATTTGCGAAAGCTATTTTGATATGCTTCAAGGATTGTAGCGGCTCATAACATTCATTCTTTTTTTTTTTTTTTTTTTTTGCGGTACCAGGGATTGAACCCAGGGGCATTCTACCTCCGCACTACACCCCCGGCCCTATTTTTTATACTTTATTTTGAAACCGGGTCTCACAAAGTTGCGGAGGGCCTCACTAAGTAGAGAGAGAGAGAGAGAGAGAGAGAGAGAGAGAGAGAGAGAGACAGGGAGAGAGAGAAAGAGAGAGAGCTGAGGCTGGCCGCCAACCCGGATCCTCCAGTCTCCGCCTCCCAAAGTACTGGGATTACAAGCGTGCGCCACCACGCCCACATTGATTCTTTATTGTAACTAATTTACCTAAAAATATGATTTTCCTTGTCATTGAGGTAGATTCCAAAGTTATATAATAGATACTGATTAAGCTCATTTTATACAAAAGATACTGTATTATGTGCTATAAGAGATACAAGTACTGTTCAAGACAGGATCTGTTCAAGACTGAACAAGACAGGGAAATTCATCAAGGTACTGACATTTAGTTGGGGTGACAAAACATACATGGTACAAAGATGTGTATAATCAATACCATGAACAGAAATACAGACTAATAGCCAGGTGTGGTGGCACATGCCTGTAATCCCAGTATTTGGGAGGCTGAGACAGGAGGATCGCAGGTTTGCTGCCAGCCTCAGCAATTTATAGAGGCCCTCTGCAATTTAGTGAGACCCTGTTTCAAAATATAAAATAGGGCTGAGCATGTAGGTCAGAGGTAGAATGCCCCTGGTTTCCATCCCCAGTACCAGAAAAAAAAGTCATACTGCCTTGGTTTTAATTTTATTTATTTATTATTTATTATTATTTATTTATTTACTTATTTATTTATTTGAGGTACTGGAGGTTGAACCCAGGGGATTTCTACCTCCGGACTACACCCCAAGCCCTATTTTTTATTCTTTACTTTGAAACAGGGTCTCACTAAATTGTGGAGGGCCTCACTATGTAGCTGAGGGTGGCCTTGAACCTGCGATCCTCTTGGGATTATAAGCTGCGCCACCACACCTGGCATGCCTTGGTTTTTAATAGACCACTATGATTGTCCAATCACAATAGAACCACGTGGAATGATTGAGCCAGTGGAGAAAGAAGTATTATCATAGACCACTGAAAGGTTTCCCTTTGAAGGAGAATGTTCCAAGCACCAAGATCTCCACCAGTTCTCTTTAAGTATCTTTCTAGGGAGCCAGGCACAGTGGCTCATGCCTGTAATCTCAGTACTTGGGAGACTTAGACAGAAGGATCACAGACTCAAGGCTAGCCTCAGCAACTTAGCAAGATCCTCAGCAACTTAATGAGGCCCTGTTTCAAAATAAAAAGGGCTGGGTATTTAGCTTGAAGGTAGAATGCCCTTGGATTCAACCCCCAGTACCAAAACAAATAAAAAATATCTTTCTAGCTTTCTTTACTTCTTCTTCTACTTGGTCACAGGGTTTTTTTTTTTTTTAATATTCTATGTAATCCTCTTTGGGTTCCTTTGTCATTTATTCAAAGCAATCTACGTAAGTAATTTTAACATAGGATATGAGGATGATAACCACATCCTACATAAAAGTAGTGAATGCTTACATGTCCATAAAAATGTGTTAATTCCATCCTTGTATTTAATTGATAGTTAGGCTAAATACACAGTTGTTCTTCCTAAGATCTTTGAAGGCACTGCCTCAAGGTCTGCTAATACCCAATGTCATTAGCAAGAGATGTGATATCAGTCTCCTTTCCACTTTGTTATAGATAACCTTTCTCCTTCACTGAAAACTATTAAAATGTTCTCTTAACTCTTGAAGGTCTGAAATTTTATAAGTGTTTGTCTAGGTATGAGCCCTGATTCACTAGTTTCTTTGGTATCCAGTAGTCTCTTCTAAGGCAAAGGTGTATATCTTTTTTTATCACTCAGAGAAATTGATTGATTATGGTCTGTTTTTTAATTAGAATTTTTATACTTTTATTGGTGCATTATGGTCTATTATTTTTATGATTGTTTGCTCCTCTATGTTGTATTATTTTCTCCTCTGCATCATTTGTTAAAAATTTCTCTGTGCTTCCTCCCCTATTTTATAACAGTTGTACTATATTTACATTTTTAGTTCATATAGGTATTATATGCTATAATATCTCTTTTTAACTTCTACCTAGTTCTTCAAGTAATTGTGTATTTAAGGTTCAGTGTCTCTAGTCATTTTAGTCAGTTTGCTCTCTACTATATGAGTAAACTTGCTCTCTAGTATATTGTTTAGGAAAAATGGAAACAATTTCTCTGAGATCTTACATGTTGATAATTATTTGTCTATACCCTTTTATACTTGAAGGTCAGTTTTGCTGGATATAAAATCCTTCATTTACATGTGTTTTGTGTGTGTGTGTGTGTGTGTGTGTGTGTGTGTGTGTGTAGTGCTGAGGATTAAACCCAGGGGCATTCTATCTCCAAGTTACACCCCCAGCCCTGTTTTCTTTTTAATTTGGAAACAGGGTCTCGCTAGGTTGCTGAGGGCCTCACTAAGTTGCTGAGGCTGGCTTTGAACCTGTGATCCTCCTGTTTCAGTCTCCCATGTACTGGGATTACAGGTGTGTGCCACCATGTCCGGCTTACATGTTCTTTTTTTAATATCAATGTTACTGTCTTTTCTTCTGTAATAAAACACTGCTATTGAAAGTCCAATGACTAATACTGTAAATTTTTTTGGTAGTACTGGGGATTGAACCCACAGGTGCTCTACCACTGAAGTACATTCCCAGCCCTTCTCATTTTTAAATTTGAGACAGGGTCTCACTAATTTGTCCAGGCTAGCCTTGAACTTGTGATCCTCCTGCCGCAGTCTGCTGAGTCCCTGGGATTATAGGTATGTGCCAGTGTGCCTGGCTGATACTGTAATATCTTATGAATCCATTTGGTTCCATTCCTTTTGTGTTTTTGAAATTTGCCTCCTTTAATCCTTGTTTTTCCTCTTAAAACTTTATTCCTTGTGTTTATTTATATAAATACCATAATAACAAATATTTTATTGCTAGGTACTGCCATGCTCCCCAAGGTCCCTGTCATCATAGAACCCATATGACAATGAATATCAGAGGAGATTTCTTAAGGTTGGCTCTATTAACATTTGAGGCTGGATGATTCTTTATTGGGGAGGAGCTACCCTATGCTCTGTAGGATATTTGACAGCATCCCTGACCTCAACCCACTAGATGCCAGTGAAGCACTGCCCCATTCCCACTGTGACAACCGAAAATGTTGTAAGATGTTGTCAAATATTCCTGGGAGGGGGATCATCCCCAGTTGAGAACCGCTGAATCAGAGAGTCACACAAATTATTGTCAAATCATAAGTGTAATAAGGACTTTCCATTTTAGTAAATGGCATTACTCAATTGCGTGGGCCAAAAATCTTAGTCATTTTTGACACCTCTTTCTTTCACACATGTGCCACCACGCCCGGCTCACACCCCTACCTAATATATCACCAGGTCTGGATTCACCAACAAAATATATCCTGATTCTGATTCTCCTACCACCTCCACTGCTACCACCAGAGGCCAAGCCACCATCATTTCTCACCGGATATTGTAATACCATCCTAGCTGGCATCTCTGTTCCCACCTTTGCCACCCTATACTCTTTTCCTCTACACAGTACCCAGAATTAATCCTTGATAATATAGATCAGATAATGTCATTATCTGATCAAAATCCTCCAATGCTTCCTCATCAGTCTTAGAATAAAAAATAAGGCCTTACATGGCCTGCATGGCCCAACATGCCACAGCCCTGGCAACCCCTCCAAACTCATTTTCTGTACTCTTTCCCTTACTTATTGAACTTCAGCCACACCAACCTCCTTGCTGTTCCTTAATATGCCAGGCATGCTCCCACTTTTGAGCTTTGTACTTGCTCTTGTTTTAGCCAAGAATGGTCCTCCCAGAGGTCCTCCCTGAGGAGCATTCCCTCAGCTCAACTTCAAACAGGTCCCTGTGTAAAGGAAGTCACTTCCTCAGAGATGCTTTCCCTGACTGCCCTGCTCTACATACTGACTCTATCACTCTCCTCTGGTCCTATTTTATTTCCTTTTCTTCATAGCACTTTTCATTACCTGACATTATGGTATACATCTATTTGTTTCTTTGCTCATGTCCTCCTCCTCTTCTGAAATGTGAACTCTCTGAAGGCAAGGGCTTAGTCTGTCTTGTGCACAGCCTTCTAAGGCATTGAGGACAGCAAAGAAAGAACGTCCTCAGGGGCAAGAACACTGCTTAGAACACTGTAGATGCTCAAACGTTTTTGAGTGAGTGGAGGAGAAGGAGGAGGAAAAGGAGAAGAAAGAAAAGAAGAAAAAAATGATGTCATTGTCGTCTGGTGCTGCGAAGAACTGACCTGATCAGAAACATCAGGGAAAGCCATTTTGAGGAAGACTAAGTTAACTAGATAGAAGGATGGATGGGGGAAGGTTTTGTGGCATAAAATTGAGAAGAGGAGGGAGATAGATGGGGGTGATTCTTCCAAACAGAGGGTCTATGTATGTGTAGAGGACCCCTAGTTAGACCTACTAGGGGTCCCTAAAAGGAACTGAAGGAAGTCTGCTGGGCTGTGTTTAAAACCACAGGAAAAATTAAAGTGTTTAAGCAAAGGGTGACATGTTAAGATTTATATATCAAAAATTCTTTTTTTTTTTTTTGGTGGAACTGGGGTTGAACCCAGGGCCATTCTACCTCCGAGCTACACCCCCAGCCCTATTTTTTATTCTTTATTTGGAAACAGGGTCTCACGAAGTTGCGGAGGGCCTCATTAAGTAGCTGAGGCTGGCCGCGAACCCGGATCCTCCTGTCTCAGCCTCCCAAGTCCTGGGATTACAAGCGTGTGCCACCACACCCGGCTTAAAAAATTCTGATTCAAGTATGGAGAACACATTGAATGGGGCCAAGAGTCAGACCCTGAGGATTATTTAGGCAGTCCAGGAAAAGGAAGATGGTGGTTGGGATTAGGATGGTAGTAATGGAAGAGAGAAGTAGATGCATTCTAGATATGTTTAGGAAGTAAAACAAGCATGGATTGTGATAAATGGGACAATGGGGACATGAGAAGTGAAGGAGAGAGATGGAATAGGGCGAATCGCGCTGTCTTAACCAAGACAAGGAACATGTAGGAAGGACCAGGTGATGGGAATGGGAGACGATGAAGGCTGTGAGTTTGGTTTCAGACATCGTGAGTTTAATGTGCCTTTGAGGCACCTTAGTGAAGGTGCCCTTAGGTGTCTGAATATATGCATGGGAGCTTAGAGGGGAAGTTTGGGCTGGAGAGAAAACTTTTGAGATTCACCTGATAAAGGTAGTAACTTAAGCTCTGAACATGGACTAGCATCTTAGAACCTGGCCCAAGAAGAGAAGACCTACCACTGACCCTTGAGGGACATTTAATACCTACCATTAACCTCCAGGGAAGAGGAGGTAGGAAGGAACCTGAAAAAAGAAAAAGCATCAGGAGAAGACAGAGGAAAACTGAAGCTGAGAAAGAATGTTAATCTATATAAAAACTACGGAGGAGCTGCTGTGATTGGTCACGTAGATACTGACCTATCTCCAGTCCCCAATGCCAGAATGAAACATTTTGGTCAGTCTCTGAGGTGGAGATGTGAAAAAGGACTCAAGAGATTGAATGTAAGAATAGTAAACATCATTCAAGTCAGATGTGTCCACACTGCGATAACCAAGTAGTAAGTACCTAGTCTTTATTGGGGAATTCACTTCT
The DNA here is from genome assembly GCA_004027185.1 of Glis glis. NCBI lineage: Eukaryota > Metazoa > Chordata > Mammalia > Rodentia > Gliridae > Glis > Glis glis. The sequence goes on along the minus strand of PVJS01019004.1, from coordinate 24,441 downwards.
TTTCCTTTGCTGCCCTTGCTTCTAGTCTGCCAGTGGCAAGAGGGAATCCCCAACATACCAAAGTCAAGAGGCTTCCTCAGTGATGCCCAGTGGCAATTTTTAATTTTGTGCCAGTTGAGATCTCTTGCTTAGAGCTCCATGCTGTATACTTGTTTTTAATTAGTGTCTTTTGAATGCATTATTCAATCTGAGTTTAAATTTTTACAAGGTAATATGGTATAAAAATAAGACAATTAAAAGACATATATTGCCGGGCTGGGAATATAGCTCAATGGTAGAGCCTTTGTGTAGTGTGAGGGAAGCCCTGAGTTTGATCTCTGGCACCACCAAAAAAAAAAAGGTACATGTTAAGACATCTCATATCCATCCTAAGGAAAGTGGATCTGTCATCTAATAGATATTATCAAATCCCCCACCATAGGAGTTGTACCATGTGGCATATCTACCAGCAATCTATAAGAGTAAATGTATTAAGTATTAGTTAGGATTCTGCAGAGAAACAGAACCAATAGGCTGGGTGTATGTATGGATTTAGATAGATAGATGATAGATAGATGATAGATAGATAGATAGATAGATAGATAGATAGATGATAGATAGGTAGATAGATAGATAGATGATGATAGATAGATAGATAGATAGATAGATAGATAGACAGATAGATGCTAGGTGGACAGATATCTACACAAACACATACACATGGAAAACAAGGAGATAGATTTATTTTAAGGAATTGGCTCACATGATTGTGGGGACTAACAAGTCCAAAGTCCACAGTCAGGCTGGAAATTTCAGCAAGGACGATGCCACAATCTCGAGTCTGAAAGCAGTGTAGAGGCAGAATTCCTTCCTCTTTGGAGGACCTTGGTTTTTTCTCTTTAGGCCTTCCGCTGATTGGATACCCCCTCCCCACACACACACATTATGGAAGGTAAAGTAAAAACTAAGTCTGCTGTTTATATTTTAATCACACCTACAATACACCTCTACCACAACATCTAGACTGGTGTTTGACCAAATAACTGGGCGCCCTATCCTATCTAGGTTGACACATAAAATTGACCATCACAGCGCTTATTCCCCCTACAACCTTGCTAACAGAATTTATTGTCAAATTTTGGGATTTTTGCTAATTTGATAGTTAAATTGTTGTCTCAATGTAGTTTTAATTAGCACTTCTCTTTTTGTTCGTGAGGCTGAGCATCTTTTCAAATATTTAACAAAACAATGTATTTCTTTTGCTTTGAGCTGCCTGATCATGTACTTTCTCTATTTTCCTATTGGGTTTTGGTATTTTTCTTCTGACTTTTATTTTGATTGAAACCTGTTGTTTCTTAAAAAAAAAAAGAAAATTATGAAAGGCCTGCTGGTTATCCATACTCTGCTGTGCTTTCTCTTCTTACCCTGATAGAGAAAGGAGATAGGGGGAGGGATAGGTGCTTGAAGTAGATGAAGCTTTAAAGGAGGAATAGATGAGATCTCTGCCTGATGAGTCTTTGTAATATCTTCTGGGATTTTTTTTTAATATCGCCTTGGCTTTTCTCATCTTGATCATTCTTTCAAACCATTTTTTCTCCCAATTCTGAGATGCTTTGAATTTTCAGTGCCCCTGTGACCTCATCTTCTGCCACTCTCTGTGGTTTTCCTGTTCCAGGCATTTGACCTCCTGTTTGTTGAACACAATGGTCCTGCCATAGAATCTTTGCATTTGCTTTTCCTTGTGATGGGGATAGTCTTCCCTGGACTGTCTACACCACTGTCTCCCATTTAGTCATTTTCTCAGTGACATCTCCCCCTGGCCATCCTTCCTAAAATAATGAGCTGTGCCCATCCCTTACCCTTGAGAAAATATAGTCTAATATTCAGGAAAATACCTTTAATACAAAGTATATCAGGTAAAGACCTTGCTATTGGGCATGAAGATGTAACTGCTTTAAGCTCCTGTGTATTCATCCATAAAATGAAAATAATGTTATTTACCTCATTGGTTCTTTTAAGGATTAAATGACAGAATAAATATACAGCACTTTGCAAAGCTCTTGAAAAGAGAACAATAAATGTTAGCTTTAAAAATATCCTTGCAAAGTCCTAGCAGCAGGCATGGACTAGGGCATCAGGGACGTCAACACTAGGCTGGAACATAGGGTTGACCAAGTCGCATAAGGAGAGATGAAGCAGAAGAAAGGCAGCGGGAGAAGACTCATTCAGCAAACATTTATTGGATACTTTCCACTTGCTCAGAAAAAGAAAGAGGGAATAAAGGGTATTAGGAACTAAAGCTGACCCTGTAGGGGCAAAGACTTTCTATTTCCTGCCATGTCCCCAGTGCCTATAAAACCTCAGAGCCTCACACAGTTGGTGCTTGATAACTATTTGTGGAATGGACCTGCCTTGTTGGGAGGGGTGATGAGGAGGAATTCCATAACTCAATCTCTGCCGAGACAAGCAGAGGGGGAAGAGAAGAAATACTAAAATCCCAGCCTCTGCTGGGTATGTGTGAGCACACATGCATACAGCGGCGCATCTCTCAAGACCGTGGGTATGCACATTGGGTATGTGGAGGCAGGCTGGAGCAATAGAGGAGGTTGAGGACTCTAATGCTTTCTATACTGAGCACAGCTCAGTTGCTGGGGGAGGAGTCTGAAGGAGAGCACCCCAAGAAAGAGAAAGACAAGGAGTTCTGGAAAACCAAAGAAGGGCCTGTCCCCTCAAGATTCACACAGCACCCTGTGTGGCGGGTTCACTCAAGCACCTTTTGTAGTACTGAGGCCACCTGTGGATGGGTACACACCAGGGGGAAGGGACAGGCCAAAGAAGTTTTTTTTTTTTTTTTTTGCGGTACCGGGGATTGAACCCAGGGGCGTTCTACCTCCGCGCTACGCCCCTGGCCCTATTTTTTTATAGTTTATTTTGAAACTGGGTCTCACGAAGTTGCGGAGGGCCTCACTAAGTAGAGAGAGAGAGAGACAGGGAGAGAGAGAGAGAGTCAGGGAGAGAGAGAGACAGCTGAGGCTGGACGCGAACCCGGATCCTCCGCCTCCCAAAGTACTGGGATTACAAGCGTGTGCCACCACGCCCGGCTCACCAAAGAAGTTTAATGCCAGTGACATCAAATGTACAGTAGGAGCTGCTCTTCAAGCCACGCCTACCCAGGAATTTTCAGAAATCTGGAGGAGGGCCTTGAACTTCAAATGGAATGAGGGTTAAAGAGAAAAAAATCACTTGAAAGTGAAATCTCTTGATGAGTGCCATCCTAACTAGAGTTAGATGGAATCTCAGTGTAGTTTTAATTTGCATTTCTCTGATTGATAAAGATGTTGAGCATTTTTCATATATTTGTTGGCCGTTTGTATTTCTTCTTTTGAAAAGTCTATTCAGTTCTGTTGCCCATTTTTTGATTAGGTTATTTGTTTTTTTGGTGTTAAGCTTTTTAAGCTTTTATATATTCTAGATGTTAGATTTTGTCCGATGCGTAGGTGGTAAGAACACAAATAATAAACGCTGGCGAGGATGTGGGGAAATAGGAACCCTATTCCACTGTTGGTGGGACTGCTAACTATGGAGATCAGTGTGGAGGTTTCTCAAAAGACTGGGAATGGAACTACCATAGGACCTGGCGATAGCGCCCCTAGACGTCTTCCCAAAGGAAATAACATCAGAATATTATGATACTTGCATATCCATGTTCATAGCAGCACAATTTACAATAGCCAAGTTATGGAACCAGCCTAGGTGTCCATCAACAGATGAATGGATCACAAAACTTTGGTATATACACACAATGGAGTTTTACTCAGCTATAAAGAAGAACAAAATCATACCATTTGCAAAAAAAATGGATGGAACTGGAGAATATTATACTGAGTATAGCCAGTCTCAGAAAAACAAGCAGATGTATGTCCTCTCTTATATGTGGAAGTTAGAGAGAGATTTGGAAATAAGGGCAACATCAGATAGATGAGCAGAGACTCCAGGGGAGTGACTGAGGGGGATTAGGGAAGGGGGGCGGAGTCATAAAGAAGGCAATAGTTGAAACAATGCTATTAAAGTATTCAAAATTATCAATTACAATCTCAAAGACATGTGGGGAGAGGAGGAGGGAAGGGGGACCCTGTGGGGAGGGCACCAAGAGTTGTGTGCATGTATTTTTCTCAGTCTGTACCTCAATAGGATGTAAAATTACAAGGCACCAAATTAAAAAAAAAAAAAAGAAGAAGAAGAAAAAGAAATCTCAACTGCAAGGTGGCCGTGGCTGTTTTAGGGGTTGTACCCAGTACCCTGCTGGCTAATTCTGGCCAAGTCATTTCTTTCCCAAGTCATTTCTTTCCCTCACAAAAAGGTTAAGCCCCCTCCTGAGTACTCTCCCATTCCTTGTACTTACCTTATCGTGCCTTTATTCTATATTGAATTATCTGTTTATTTTTATGCCTCTCCGATTAGACTGAACATTCAAGGCTGGGCAGAATCTGAACCCATTGGCATCAGTACAGCTGGGAGGTAGCTGCTGGAGTTAGACATCTTGTAAAGGGGCACTGAAAGCATTAAAGAAAGGGGTCAGAAATAACAAAATCCAAGCGCAGAGTCAGGTTTAGAACCAGAACGAGCAAAACAATTAGACAAAAACATCTCAGGCATGATGAAAAGTGCAGATGAAACACTTTAGCCTATTTGGGACCCTTCTACATAGCCCCATTTATCTCTAACCCTCTAAAATAAGGTGCTTTGAAATCTTTATCGGTTTGCACTACCTCCATCATTTTCCAAAAATTTGAGAGAAAAAAATTTTCAAAATTTCAAAAATCACAACGGTGGAAAAATAATCGAAATTCCTTTTTTCTGAAAAGCTGTGTTTATTCTTAACTGTCCTAGAAAGGATGGACATGTGCTTCACTCCCACGGCCCTATGTCATCCACGAAAGGAAAAGAAAGAGTACTCCTAACACAAAGCCGAGTGTCTGCAGTGTGTCTTTGTGTTGACGACAGGGTTCGTGAGAGCGTTTCCACTGTCTTTACTCCCTTGCCATCAAAGGAGGAACAAATTAAGCCGAATAATAATACTTAAAATCTGATGGCCCTCAAGAGGCTGAAATAAAAACCTAAATCTGCCACGTGGATGCAGATTTAGAGCCTGTGTTCTATGCGTGCCCAAGGACTTACCCCAGCCTGAAGCCTGGCGCCTTGACCACGCCTAGACACAGCAGAACTGATTATAGCAAAAGTCCAAGATTTCTAGATCTGAATGTCACTCCTGCGAGTTAGGATCCCTCTTCATGGCCCGTGTCCTGTGAGAACAAAAGCAGAGCCGCCTAGAACACAGGAGATAGCACAAAATATCCAACTCGTGGTTGTAACCGCTTCCACCAAGCAAAAAGGGTCTGAGAGGGCTTTAACGCGCGAAATATTTGTGCAGAGACCCAGGACTTCTGTGACCTAGGACTTCTGTGAATTAAACAACAAAAGCAATTTAAGGAATTCATGTGTTTTGCTGCTGTGACTTCTCCCTGTTATCCCTTTTCTTTTCTTTTTTTTAACTTTAGCTATCTCTCTTGGCATGAGAATAAAAATTTTCAATCGTTTATAAAGGAAGACAAAAAAATAGCTCTTACTGTGGGTCAGCCGCTGTTGCTTTTGTTGAATTAGCCAGAGAGTGAGGTATTTTTCCCTCGTGCTGCAGACAGGACTGTGTACATGTATGTGCATAAGGACTAAGGGACACGTGAATATTTTCCTACATGGCTATCGTGCATGTTTTGTGCCCTAGCACAGCCATTTGTTAAAGTTTGTGTGCACCTTGTGCAAAGGACAGGGACTGCAGCTCCATTATTCCAAGCAATTAAACTCCAACAGCACAAGGATAAGGAGGCAGCCCTGATTTTCTTCCCTTTTGCGGTAATTGCCTCAGCAATCATCTTTGATCAGGGAAGAGCAGAGGAGGAGAGTCCTGCAAGTTGACATCCCTGGTATAAATATATACATTTACATACATGGGGGCAGCCGCAGCTCCGCAGCTTTTCACTGACGTCTCTGACCTGAAACCATTGTAGCTCCATTGACACCTCATTTAATTGAATCCTTCCGTAGCAGTGCAGAAGCTGGAGGACTTGAAAGGAGGAGGGAAGTGGAAGGATGGGTAATCAAGGCAGACTCTTCTGCCTGAATGTCTAGAAATGACAGGGAAGTAATTGCTTTTGAAAAGCAAAAAAAACAGAAATAGGACAATTTGTTCTATTTAGCAAGATGCTAAAAGGGATACAGATATGGGGATTTTTTTGTCCCAAACATAACCAAAATCTCTACCTCAAGAATAAAACCAATTTGGTCTTCTGCGCAAATTAGAAATGAGATGGATTTTATTAAAGAAAAAGAAGAAAAATACAATCCTAAGAACGAAAAAATAAAATCCAGAGGCTCTCCAGGTTCAAAATGACCAGAGACAATAGTAAGATATTCTGAGCCCAGAGCCACAGCACAGCCCCTTTTGTCAGCTTCAAATCAGCGAGCCAGAGGGTCGAGTCAGTTTAACCTGCCTCTGTGACATATCACCCACCCGCCTGACCCGAGAGCAGCCTCATTTTTATGGATGCAGAAGCTCACAGTGTAATTCATTCCCGGGCACACCCCGCTCGTTCAGCTGCCTGCCTTGGCCACAAAGGTATGCTGCCTATTCTCTGCTGGCTGAACCGATGAGCTATCAGTCTGCTTCCTGTTTAATGCAGGAGCCGCCCTGCCTTACAGCTGAAGAGTAATGTCCCTCACACAGCATCAATATGCAGACCTAGATCATCCATGCAGATTAGCACATGTCCACAAACTCAGGCTCTTAAAGAACTCAATCTGGGCCTGAAGGAATCATCAGGTTTAGGCAAAAATAAAAGCAGAAAGGTTTTCAATACCCTTTGCCTCTTTCGTCACCAGCTCTCTATTTTTGCTTTTTTTGATTATATGCTAATGAGAACATGAGAGTGTGTGTATAGCAGGCAGCTGCTTTGCCATTTGATTTACAACATGGTGCAATAGAAAATAAAAAATGGCATAATAATAATACAGGAGGGCTGGGGATGTAGCTCAGTGCTAAAGCATTTGTCTAGCACATTCAAGGCTCTGAGTTTGATCCCCAACACCACACACACACACACACACACACACACACACACACACACACACACTACATGATTAGTACATAGCACCTTCACAAAGCACTATTAAATTTATTTAGACTTCCCCATGGCCATCTGTAGTAGCAGTATCAGCAGCTTTGTGACCCCTTACATAGATCAGGAAACCGAGGCTCCTATGGCTTAAAGAATTTATACAAATTCTCCCCTCTGACAAGCAGCAGAGAGGAGAGTCCTCAGGTGCAACAACAGGGTCTCTAGTTCAGTGCCCCATATTAGAGAGCCCTTCTCTGGCCCTACTCTGGCTGCACCTCATTCTTTCCCATTATATGAGGAGTCCACAGGATCAAGGGGGCAGGGTGCCCACTGTGATGGTCAGTCTGGATTGTCAACTTGACTGGATCATGAAACACCTAAGATGATGTGACTTTGGTGTGCTGATGAGAGGACAGGCTTATGTAAGGGCAGACTGAAGGGGAGGTCCTGCCCTGAATGTGGGCAGCACAGTTCTGATAGGCTCAGGACCTGGATAAAAAGGAGACAGCCACGTGAAGCATGCGTGGTTCTTCCTGAGGAAAGTGCATCTGCTCTTGTCTGAGATACCGGCCTTCAGCTCTTTGAACTGGATTTTCACCATCGTTTCTCTGGAAAGTTTCCTGGCCTTTCCATCTTGGACTGGGACTGAATTATCAGTCGCTCCGATTCTGAGACTCCACTCTTGGGTTACTTGACCAGCTGCTGGTTCCTCTAGATCTCCGCGTGCAGGCAGCCACTTGGGACAACACTACTTTGGACTATAAGCTGATTTGATAAACCCCTTTTTACCATATACATGTCCTGTGAGTCCCGTGAGTTCTGTTATTCTAGTGAGCCCGAATACATCCGCCAACCATCTAGCAGCCCTTCCCACCTCCAGACCACATTCCACTCCCCAGGCTCTGGCATTCACGCACCCTTCCACTGCACCACTAGGCCCCAGTGGTAGCCAAGGGATGACTATTTTCCAGAGTGGGGGATGAATTTTAGATGTGCAGGCAGTGTCTCTGACATGTACACAAAATCACTCAGAGCAAGAGACGAAACCAGGGGTGGAAAGAGAAGGGGGATGGGGTTGTAGTCTGGGACCTGTGAACTAACTACCACACAACCAAGGTCTAAAGATCAAAGGTTCCTAGCTAGCCGTGGCCTCCCAAGGTGCTATAAAGGTATGTGTTTGTGAGGGTAGGAAGATAGAACATGTTTTATGCAATCATTTGATTTTTAACTTTTAAATGTTTACACATATCATATATAGATCTCCCTTTTTTTTCTTTGCAGTACTGGGGATTGGACCCAGGGACATTCTACCTCCAAGCTATACCCCCAGCCCATTTTTTATTCTTTATTTTGAAACAGGGTCTCACTAAGTTGTAGAGGGCCTCACTAAGTAGCTGAGGCTGGCCTTGAACCTGTGATCCTCCCATTTCAGCCTCCCAAGTCCTGGGATTATAAGCATGCGCCACCACGCCAGGCTATAGATCTCCATTTGATGGCTCACCCCCATGTCTCAGATTGTTAGGGGCACTGATGGTGGACCTGCTGACAAAGAAAGCATAAAGGATTTTGTTTTGCAAGTGTATTTGCACAAGCTGCTGGTTAATTGCCTAACCCTAACCCTTGCTAATTTCCTAAATAACATTATATTGGTCCCAAAATGTGAGTACCCCGGATAAAAGTGAAATGTTTCTTCTAGGCAATTATGAATTCTTCTTCATCAGCAACATCAGGCTGGAAACTTTGCCCCAGATTCATGACTAAGTTGATCAGCTCTCTGTTTCCAGCAGGAGAACCAGTTCTGAAAAGAAGGCAGCCCAAAGCAGACGAGATAATATATTAATACGGCTTCCTTCAGCGGTTCACATCTGATTTCTACAGAGATCCTTTTGCTAACCTAAGGGACATGCCAAATCTCCCCTCTTTCATGAAGTTCTCTCTCCTAACACTGAACCTCCACAGCGCTTTGTATCTCTATAGGGTGAATGCTTTGCTCTTTATTCAACGACGATTTATTTATCTCTTATTCTGCCTTATAGATTAGAGAGGTCCGAAATCCTGCAACACTCTCAAATCCCCAGTGTGCAGAATATATGGTAGGTCTTCAGTGAGTATTTAGTGAATATACAGATGATTCCTACTTTTGTCATTTTTTTCTAATTGCCCTTTTTAAAATTTTTTGTCACATTTTAATGTGTTCTGAAGTCTCCTCTATGGTACTTCCACGATTTTCACTAACCCTTAAAGACTACGATTAAAAACATACATGAAGTTTTTCTTTTACTTTAGAGATATTCACAGGGAAAAGATATTCTTAATTTTTTTTTTTTTTTTTGGTACTGAGGATTGAACCCAGAGGCATTCTACCTCCAAGTTATACCCCCAGTCCAATTTTATTTCTTATTTGGAAACAGAGTCTCACTAAGTTGTGGAGGGCCTCGCTAAGTTGCCGAGGCTGGCATCAAACCTGTGATCCTCCTGTCTCAGCCTCCCGAGTACTGGGATTACCATGCCCGGCTCAAAAGATATTCTTATATGTGAGCAATTTTGTATCAGTTGATGTTTTGGACTGAATATCCGTGTCCCTCCAGAACTCATATATTGAAGCCCTCCCCCTCAGTGTGAAGGTTATTTGAAGAAGGGCCCTTCAGGAGATAAGTAGGGCTAGATGAGGTCATGGGGGTGAGGCCTTGGGATGAGTGCCCTTGTAAGGAGAGGCGACAGAAAGCTTGCTTTCTCTTGCTGCAGATGTGTACACTGAGGAAAGGCCATGTAAGGACACAGAGGAGAAGCCAGGAAGTCCTGGATTTGTGGCCTTCAGAAACATGAGAAAATAAATTTCTACTCTTTAAGCCACCCAGTTGATGGATTTTGTTAGGGAAACCTGCACTAAGACTGCTGGGAATGCTTTTTAAAAGAAAATAACAAAAATAAAACTCAACATATATTTGTTGAGTATGTAAAACGACATTTAATCTAACATAGTTAACAGATGTTAGGAGGTTGGTAGTTCTAGAGACTCAACAATATTATTGCAAACTCAAAATCTTTTCGTTGCCGGGCGTGGTAGCACATGCTTATAATCCCATACTTGGGAGGCTGAGACAGGAAGATCCGGGTTCTCGGCCAGCCTCAGCTACTTAGTGAGGCCCTCCGCAACTTAGTGAGACCCTGTTTCAAAATAAAGAATAAAAATAGGGCTGGGGGTGTAGCCCGGAGGTAGAATGCCCCTGGGCTCAATCCCCAGTACTGCAAATAAATAAATAATTAAATAACCCTTTTCATTCTTTTGTTCTGCCACCTCCAGCATGTTGGCTTTTTGTGCCTGTGTTTGTTCTTTCGTGGTAATGGTTGATAAAGTATCCAATCAGGAAGGGAAATAAGAGACATACAAGCAAAGGCTCTTTTTAGAAAGCAAACTATTTCCTAGCAGCCCCTCAATAGACTTACCCACAAGTATCATTGGTAGGGATTCTGTCACATGGCCACCTTCACTTCAAGTTGAGCATCAAATAAAGGGAAACAGGATTGCCAAATGGCCTTGGTTCAATCATGATCCATGTCCTGAGGCTGGAAACATTGCCACTTATGCAATCTTAAGGTTTTATTAACAAGGTGGAAGAGCTAGAATGGTTGCAGGATGGCCAATGAATAGCATCTGCCAGGAAAAAACTCAGGAGGAGACTGAGTTGGAGCTGGGAATAAAAATTGGAAATGTCTAATAGGTAGTCAGAAATATAAGAGTGTGCATGCAAATGAAAAACAAAGAATTTCTATATAGGAGAGTCCTCAATATTTCTACAGCTTCATGTATCCTGTTGTGTGAGCAACCCATTGTTTATTTAACCAGTTTCCTACTGATGGACATTCAGGTAGTTTCTAAGCTTTTCTGATTACAAGCTGTGAAATGGAGCTCAAAATGGATCACTAGTGAGAGATTCTAAAATAAGGCATTGTCTTTTAAATATACATTCCTTTCCTATGGGAAAGAACACCATGAAGAGCGTAAACCTCAAATCCTGTGTTGAAACAATCCTGGTTACATAACTATTAATAAAACCTATGATTCGTTCCAGCTATTGATGAATGTTCCTCCAGCCTACCTTTACTACAGCCTGGAATCACTGACTGCTTTGGCCTAATGGTCATCATACTTCTAGCCAGAATCTAATTATCTGATTTGGGGAATATCACTCGGATCCATAGCCTAGAAAAGTTCCTCATGAATACCAAGTCACGCTCTACATTGCACAGATTCCCAACGTGCTTGCATGTATGTGACTCAGCCATACAGAATGTGACAGAAATACTCCTGGTGGAAGAAAGGACAGGAATAAAAAACAGTGGATATTAGTCACAGGCAGGGGAGAGAACAAAATGTGAAGTGAAAATTATAACAAGATCCCTGCTCTTTTAAAGAACATACAGAGACGGAGGATGAACAGGAAGGAGAGGTGTTGACATTTGATACTGCCCATCGTAGTGGGTTGAATAGTGGTCCTCTCCAAATTCACAGCCAGCCACACCTCACAATGTTACCTTATTTGGTCTCTGCAGATAATAATGAGTTACGATGAGCTCATACTGGATTTGGATTAGCCCTGAGTCTGAAGACTGGTATTCTCATAAAAAGAGAAGAGGACACACAGACTTAGAGGGAGGAAGGCCATGTGAACACAGAAGCCAAGTTTGGAGTGATGCCACAACAAGCCAAGGAGTGCTAAGCTTTTCCAGGAGGCATCAGAAGGTGGAAGAGGCTAGGAAGGCCCCTCCTCTAGAGCCTTCAGAGACAGCATGGTGCTGCCAACACTGCTTGTTTTTGTTTTGTTTTGTGTTTGTTTTGTTTGTACTGGGGATTGAACCCAAGGGCATTCTGCCTCTGAGCTATACCCCCAGACCGATTTTATTTTTTATTTTGAAGCAGGGTCTCACTAAGTTGCAGAGGGCCTCGCTAAGTTGCTGAGGTTGGTCGCGAACCTGTGATCCTCCTATCTCAGCCTCCTAAGTACTAGGATTACAAGTGTGCACCACCACACCCAACTCAAACACTTTAATTTTGGATCTCAAGCCTCCTGAACTGCAAGAGAATAAATATCTGTAGTTTTAAGCCACCAAGTGTGTGATAATTTGTTATGACAGCCCTGAAAAACTAATAGACCATCCTACAGGAACATAACATACCACCCTAAAGAAAAATCGTACATCTGTGTATTCCATTTTATTTTTTCTTTTTTCCAAGTATGCTATAAATGAAAATATCCTTTTAAGGTAGATCTTGGGGTTGTCAGGGTGACCAGGCCACAGGCCATATTGTGACCAGGGCTAACCTTCTAAAAATAAATTCTCATAATCATCAGGTGTCTTTCTGTTTGTTTGTTTGTTTGTTTGTTGGCACTGGGGATTGAATCCAGAGGCATTCTACCTCTGAGCTACACCCCAGAACTTTTTATTTTTTATTTTGAAACACAGTCTTGCCAAGTTGCTGAGGCTGGACTCAAACCTGCAATCCTCCTGTCTCAGCCTTCCAAGTACTGGGATTTACAGGTATTCGCCACCACACCCTGACTCTCATTTCCTCTGTTTTAGAAGGTAACAGGTATCAGTGGAGATATAGAGCTCATCTATTCATTCTTGTTAATATGACTGAGGGTCCGCATACCAGGTGCTACATTTGGTCATTGAGATTCAGTGTTCAAAAGCAAGATAACAAAACTCAGTTAAGGTGACATAGAGTGGCCTCTGAGGTGGGGAGGCTCTGAGAAGGCGATTTCTGAGCGCATGCCTACAGGACAAGAGGAGCAATTGAGTGAAGATTTGGGAAAGAGCAAAAGAGAGCAGCTGTGTGCACCCAACACAGATGTGTGGCTGGAGCATTTCCAGGTCAGAAAGGTGGCCCAGACACCCCAGCAGAGAAGGTCAAGGGGAGGAGCGTGCAAGGCCAGCACCTTGTAGTGAGGCCGACCTTGATTGAGAGAGAGGGTTTCAGTCAAAGTGCTAGGGGAAGCCCTGGAGGGTTTTAAGAGAGGAAGCGGCACCACCTGGTTGATTTGTAAAAGATCCCCTTGGCTGCTAGGAGGAAAACTGATTTTTTTCTTTTTTTTTTTTTTTTTGGTACTGAGGATTGAACCCAGGGGCATTTTACCTCCAAGCCACACACCCCCAGCCCGATTTTTATTTTCTATTTTTAAACAGGGTCTCGCCAAGTAGCTGAGGGGAGAACTGATCTTAAGGTGCAAAAGTGGAGCAGGAAGATCTGTTAGGAGGTTTCTGGGGCATAATATAGTCAATGGCGATTTGGACCAGGATGGACATGGGTGGTGGTATGGACAGACTTCAAAGGGTCAAATGGCAGGCCTTGTGGATGAATGGGATGTTCGGGTGAAAAAGAAAGAACTAGGGCTCAGATAACCTGTCCATTTTCATTATAAAAAGAATTGATTTAAAGCAGCTCCACTGATTCATCAAATTCTATAAACCATTGCATCTCAAATCTCTCTCTCCCACACTTGGATAAATCTGCATTTGCTCCCGGAAGACAGATGCGTGTGGTTGAGCTCCGTTGTCTCATATTGGCTGCTTAAACACAACTTGCTTTGAAGCCACACAAAGAAGGAAGTTCTCTATTGGCCCCTTCCTGTCCTTCTTAGGACTCTGAATGACTCTGTAGCTTAAAGTCTGCTAAGGAGAACCAAAGGGATTTATCCTACTCCTGATTCTATTATAAGTTGGGAACATCAAAGTCATTTCATTTTTCTTTATTTTTTCATCCAAGAAATGAGGATATTAATGCCTATTCCCCAGAGGTTTTCTGACATTGAAATGAAATAACGTGTGGTCTAGCAGGTAGTTGAACTTCAATAAAAGGTAGTGATAAATCGGGCGTGGTGGTGCACACCTGTAATCCCTGTACTTGGGAGGCTGAGACAAGAGGATCCCAGGTTCGAGGCCAGCCTCAGCAACTTGGCGAGGCCCTCCACAACTTAGTGAGATCCTGTTTCAAAATTTTAAAAAATTAAAAATAGGTCTGGAGGTATAACTCAGAGGTAGAATGCCCCCTGGGTTCAATCGCTAGTACCTAAATAAATGCATATAAAAAATAAAATAAAATGGGGCTGGGAGTGTAGCTCAGAGGTAGAATGTCCCTGGGTTCCATCCCCAGTACCACCAAGAAGAAAAAAAAGGTAGCAATGATGATGATGATGATCAATGTCTCACAAGACAGAGGCGGGTGAAGCTGACCTGATTCCAACCGACCTTGGAATCATCTAGTTCCGCCTAAGTCTCTCCACCATCAAAGGCCCTCACTGCAACTTGAACCTGGGCTGGGATTTGGTCCAGCCAGAGCACTAGCTCAGGCTAACGAGGTAACCCCTTGATGTTAGTACCTTACTTATTCCTGGTTCTTTCATGAAGCATAGGAATAATTTTTGAAACAGTAGCAAGAGGGGAAAAAAAGTTTCTGATAAAATAATGAGCCTTCCTTATTTTGAGCTTTCCTTTGATGCTCTCCACCTCGGCTCCCACGATGGCTCTTTGTCCACCATTGAAAAGGCCAGTGTCCTCAATTTGTGCCCAGCTGGAAAGAGAACATTGAGCTGAAGAGTGAAAAGAAGCAAAGAAACCACACTGAGATGATATTTTCCTTTATGAGACATTTCAACAATCATAACAGAGAGAATGTCTTATGAGGTGACCATAAGTTTTAAATATGGAAAATGCTTCCTGTCTCCGGAGCAGTCATTATGCCCGTATATGTTTGATGTCACGAACAGAGCAATTGAGAGGTCTATCCTATAAAAATAGCATATTTAACATAAGGAGGGAAAAGAAAAAAAATATGATTGCTTCTTAAATCCTGACATGTACCAAGAATCCTGTACTTTTGGGTAAGAAGTTACATTGTTGATCTGGTTACATTCTCTCTCTCTCTCTCTCTCTCTCTCTCTCTCTCTCTTTCTCTCCATAATACCTTGCTATTTTTGCATGGTTTGCTGCCTTCTTTTATGTATTTAATAATGTTAAACACACTTATTTGCGGTTTCTACCAGACTGTTATATCACCTGAAATTCTCAGAAGTATAAATCAGCTGTTCACTTTGTGTACGATTCACACGTGTGTTGTTTAGCTTGGTAACACATGGTCACATCCCCAGCAGGTCTTTATCTTCAAGAATCCTAGGTGAGCTATATGAAGGTGTCTCTCCAGGGCATTTTGGGGTTAACTCCTGCCAGATGCCACAGGGATATTCCTGGCCTGAGGCTAAATTTGATCTTAATTTTTCAGCTCCGAGATTTCTAAACTTGGTCGCTAGTAAATATAAATCCCCATACTTTGTAAGGCATAGTCACAAATTCTCAGGGAGACTTGTTTCCCAGCCATGGGCTAAGAAAAGACAAGCAAACCTGTGACAACATATGGATTTTATTCCCTATGCCATCTTTGAAGAGTCCCGGTATTGTGTGGGGATCTCAGTTCCAACTTAACTCTCATGGGCCCTCGTCCTCCTATGGGTGCTAAAACTAATCCGCGTGGTCCCTGAGACTGGACTGTGCTCATCAAGGCAGAGACATGTCCTGGAGCTCTCTGCTCTCCTTTCAATTCTCTTTGTACCTGGCACTTGGGGAGAGCCCTACTTGTAAGCTTAGCCCTTTATTTCAAAGAATGTGTGTTCTATTTTATTCCGAATATCTTAACATTTTTGGTGTAAGGGTTTTGAGGTTATCTGGTCCATCCTATGGGTAGCAATGGAACTGTCAATTCATTCTTCATGCTGTAGCCAGAGACCTTTTCAAAATGCAAGTGTGATTTCTTTATCAACCTTCCATAGGACACTTGAATAGCTTCCCAATGGTCTTAAGACAGATATCGAAATCTAGAGCCTACAAGGCCCTGAATGCACTGGCCCTTACTTATTTCTCCAGCCTCAGATTATACCGTGTTCCTCCTCATTCCCTGTGGTCTACTCACGCTAGAGTTCTTTTGGTTTCTAGACTGTACCTAACTCTCTCCACATGCTGCCCTCTATTCCTGGAACACTCCCCTAGACCCCCAGCACTCACCATTCAGATCTCAACATAATTATACAGCGGCTGGTGTCTAGGTCAGTTTCCTCTGGCACATGTATGTATGGCCCGAGACACCTCTCCTTTATTTAACTTATCACAGCTGTGCCTTTACATTTGTTTTTGTAATCATTTTATTACTATCTATCTCAGCCACCGGGCTGCAAGCTCTATGAAGGCAAGAGCCATGTCTATTTTTGTTTACTGTTTTTATTAACAAGAGTAACACTGGCTGCTATCCTCACATCAACACGCACAATTCTAAGAACCTCAGTCATTTAACACTATAAAAATTTATTCCTAGCCGGGCGTGGTGGCGCACGCTTGTAATCCCAGTACTTTGGGAGGTGGAGACCAGAGGATCCGGGTTCGCGGCCAGCCTCAGCTCTCTCTCTCTCTCTCTCTCTCTCTCTCTCTCTCTCTCCCTGTCTCTCTCTCCCCCCCCCTCTACTTAGTGAGGACCTCCGCAACTTCATGAGATCCGGTTTCAAAATAAAGTATAAAAAATAGGGCCGGGGGTGTAGCGCGGAGGTAGAACGCCCCTGGGTTCAATCCCTGGTACCGCAAAAAAAAAAAAAAAATTAGTCCTCTTGCCATATTCTAAAGTGGATCAGGCAACTCTTCTTCAACTGGATTCCCAGAGACCCAGATTGCACCCCCATCTTTAATATGACACCATCAAGGTCACATTGGAAGGGAAAGAGAATGAAGGATTATGTGGGATATTTTTAAGAACCAGGCCAGGCATGTATCTCTTTAACTCACCCTCCATTAGCCAAATCTTAGTCACAAGGCCCCACTGCAAAAGAGCTGAGAAATATAGATTATCCATGTGCCTGGGAAGAAGAGGAGAAAATGATTATCAATGAGCACTCAAGTCTCTCCCACATCGTTCTACTTTTAGCAAACAGTAAGTAATTTCTGATGACAGAAAGTTCCTGATAAACATGAGTTGAATTAATCAACAAAAGATGGATGGGTGGAGGGATGGAGGGATGGTTTTTTTGCCAATGAGTGGCTTATTGATTCAGCTAATCTGTAAGCTCTTTGAGTGTACAGACCATATCTGTATTGTTCATCATTACATCCCTATTGTAAGAGTTTGGGCCACAAGAAAAAGCTCACATGATTACCATGGCTTGGGAGATTTCATGGAGGAGACAGACTGCTAGTAGGTCTTTAAAAAGGGTATGGAAAGAAATTGGAAAAACAATTTAAGAATAAATACGTGAAGACATGGGATGGTAGGGGGAAAGTAGAAGAAATGAAGAAAAGTTTGTGTGTGTGTGTATTGTGTGTGTGTGTGTGTGTATTGTGTGTGTGTGTATGATTAAGAGTAACAAAGGAAAGAATCAGTGAGAATGGAGACCTCACAGGGGTAACACCTCACCTGGCTACTGTCATCTGAACACCTTGTCTGCTGAGTTGCAAACTCCATCATTTTCTCTTTTGATGTCTTATAGCCTTACACCTAGGGATAAAGGTGTCTCTTCAGTGAAGCAGCACCTTTTCTCCCCCCATCTTAACTTACAGTGTTTAAAATGAATAAAATGTGCATAGGAAGTTGTATTTGGATGGGCCAGAAGTTGGTACTGCGGAAGGCACCTTGCCACTGACCATGCAGAATGGAAAACCACACTAGTTCCAGCCCCAGCTGTCAGGCCAGGATTTCACCCTAGCCTTTCTCCAATCAATACATAGATATGCCTGGTGCCATCGGGAGGGAGCTGCATTTTTTTTAAAAAAATGAATGAAGTAGGACAGCCCAAAATCCTTCTATTCTTTATCCTCTTCTCTCCAGCTTTCCTGCCCAGGGATAGAGACAACCCTGATAGCTTCAGATGGGCAGCATGAGGGTGCCCCTTACCCTGCCATGAGAAGGGAATCGAATTAGGGCTACAAAAAGTAGCCAGCCCTACAATCCAGGCTTCCGAAATGCACTGTCGGGTTAGTGACAGGGGAGCTGTTCTACCTCTGGGGCTACAGCAGTGCAGTGAGCTTTCGTGGATCAATACTTTAGTCTTGTCATGCTAATTGCTCATTGGTTGACATTCATGATCCTTCCTGTGCTCCCTCCCTATGTAAACTCTTTACAGCTGGAACAGTGAGATGCAAAAATCCAAGCCTTCAAAGCTAGCTCCCGCAGAAGAGAGAGGGCCTGACAGCTAAGGTATGGCGCTCCCCCATTTTCTTGCCCCCCCTTAAAAATGCTTCATGTGTGTGTGCATGGGGTGGTGTGGTAGGGAGACGCACCAAGAAATGTCCCGGATAACTCCTGCAACATGTAAATGGTGTTACCTTTTCAGAACAAAACAATATCTCCTTCCCTTCCACTCCCCCCCCCCAAAAAAAACCCAGAAAGCAAAAAAAAAAAAAATCCACCCATTCTATGAATTTGATTGCAGCCCTTCTTCTCTTGTGGCAATTATGTCACCCTCCACCAGTTCACAATGAATATGCCCCTGTACTGTCCTGTTTGCTCCCAGACTAGGGCATGTCAGACCAAGCTGCTGAGAGAGAGAGAGAGAGAGAGGGAGAGAGAGAGAGAGAGAGAGAGAGAGAGAGAGAGAGATTGTATGAGTGTGTGTGTGTGCATGTGTGCGTGTGCGTGTGTGTGTGTGTGTGTGTGTGTGTGTGATCACGCCTACCATATTGGCTTCCTGTCCCTGGAACATCAGCTTTTCTAGCTGGCTGAGCCTGTCCCCACAACCACTGTTGCCACTGAGACCACCCAACTCCTACCCTGTAAGCTTCGGGCCTGTGCTATGCAGGGTTTTGTTAAGCTGTTTAGTATTAATTGATTTTTTTTCCCATTTTTTTCTTTCTTTCCCTGGGCGGGTCAATAGCTGGATGCTTCAGGAGCAGAGGATCTATCAACTGCAGACCAAGCACAGGGAGACGCAGACAGACCTGGAACAGTAACCCGGCCAGCTCCAGTCGCTCCGACGATACTTGGTGGCCGGACCATCGGCGGCAGGAAGCGTGTGCAGCGGCCATGAGGCAGGAAATCAACTCTGACCCAATCCTTGAGGTCTGGTAAGTTTCTTCACTTTTGGAAAGTGAAGCCAATAATAACAAAGTCTCTCTTTTCTTACTCAAAAGAGTCGGCAGCATTTTGGCTGATTTCAGTTAATGATCTAAAGATGAAAATCGGGAAACCCCAGCAGATGTGGGAGGAGGGTTGGGGGAGGAATGGGGATTTGCGGGAGAGAGGAGAGCTAGCCAAACCCGATCCTAAGGTGAGCCACTGCGGCCAAGCAGATGTCCTGAGCATCGATCCTCGTATCCGGTTATTGATTTCCTCTTGGGGCCAAGAATGGGGTGGACCTACAGAGGACAAGAGGGGAACTGACACTCTCCCAGAGGGCCAAGCAGCCCTAATCGGTGATAACAGTGTTAAGTGGTCAGCCTAGAGATGAGGTTTGCTCAGATCTATTGATCTGCTCTCCCCTGGGATATAAATCCTTCTGAATTTGCTTCCGTGGATATAAATATTTATAATTAAAATAGCCCAGAAGCCAGTTACAGGCACAGGGAGAGTGGCCCGTCCCAGGATAAGACTTGATATCAGTCTCTTCTGTCTCCCTACTTTGTATAGTCTTCTCACTCTCCCATCCGTTTAGACATCCCTGTTCTCTGTTTTGAACCCGATTTTGCTCACCCTCTGAGTGACAGGCACAATGTCTCAGACTATCAGAAGCCGGAAAAAAATCCATTCTCTCTGAATGCAGCCTCCAGCTGAGGAGGGAGCGCCCGCTCCCCCCAGTCAAGGCTAGACAGTTTCATGTGCATTCAGGAGCCTGGACTCAGAAAGGAATGGGCTATTGGGGGGGTGGGGAGGGTGTGCAGAGGGAAGAATTTTTTAGTTTCTGCTTTGGTTTTGCTTTTATTGGGGCGTTAGTTTGGATCTTGTAATAAACAGGCTCTGCGGTACCAATGTGTTAACCAACGTCGAGACCCTGCACTGTCGTGCTTTGTAATATTAAATCTAGGAGAACAACTTGAAGGGCCTTGCTCTCCAGTTTACCAGCACCTCGCAAATCTAAGCTCACCTGAATTGAACAGAACCTTCTTTATTCAAGAGAATGGAAAAAGAAAGGATGCTATTGGGGAACTAGTAGAGGGGCAGAACCCTCGAAGCCAGTCGGCAAGACCGAGAGACCATTGATCTAGGCTTTGTCCACTAAAAGGACAACCTCAGAAAGGATTGGAACCTTCAGCTTTAATTTTTAGAAATTTGGATTGAAATTTAGGTGGTAGGGAGAATGCTCTTTAAAATCATTCACTTTGTTCCCTACGTCCATCGTCTGTTTTGGTCCTAGGATACAAATCTGTTCACCCCTAAATCCATCATCTACTTTGGTGTTCAGGATACAATTTTTTCAGTTTGAGAGGAACTTCTGATTATTTTTATCAGGTGTCTGCCTTGCTTCAGTGCTTCTGTCTTGAATGGTGTGTCTTTGTGTGTCTGTTCTCAGCTGGTTTCACGAATTTCTAATTTCTGCCTACAAAATCGTTTAAGTACTTCTGGATCTTATGCTGGTCAAGAGTGTGTGTTGGTGAGTGTCTATCCACTGTGTAGGATGCGGGGAGAATTCACTGGGTTTTGCGTCTCCTGATTTTGTTTGTTTGCTTTTGGTTCTGGAGACTGGACCCAAGGCTTCACGTATGCTGAGCACTAAGCACATGCTCTCTCATTGAGCTGTACCCCCCAGCCCTGCTTCTCTGGATTTTAAAATGTCTAGTCACTCTGATTCACGTGTGTAAGTTAATAAATATCTGTCTGTGTGTCTTTGTGCAGGTGTCTGAACTTGGGAAGCAATGAACATAAGCAAGTTAGAGTATTATTCCACATTTCTCTACCATTTTCATTAACTGTGTCTTTCCCAGATGCAAATTAGCTGTGCTTTTTTTTTTCCTTCTTATCTAGAGGTTGGTAGTTTCAGAACTCTAATCTAGCTCATTTGTCTCTTTTAGCACATGATTGAGGGTTAGGGGCTATTTGAATTGGCAGTCAAGGGTCAGTATTTCGGACTCCATTTGGCTTACATAATTGATACAGAATAAAAGTCTAACAGGTATAATCACAATAGCCTTGGCTTAAGAATGTTTCTAAGCATACTTGAGGCTGAAAAACACTTCACACTAAAAGTGGAAGAATGTTCTGGTTAGTAACTTGTCTGCTTTTCTGGTAATGGAGGGAATTGGAATGTGGTTCTCTTTGTTTGATTTATATGATGACACACTGAATGTGAAAGGTGTATTTTACTGTATAAATAACCGTTCAACATTGACCTAGAGAATGGAAGGCCCACACTGGTACTTAAGTCCTGCTCTGCAAGGTGCTAATGAAAAACATAATAAGAATAGGTTTTTTAGGAAAAAGGAAAATCCTGAGACCTGCATTCTTCTCCTATTGTTTGCAATATGTGTCAACATTTGCTTGCACGATTCCTCTGAAGAACAAGCTTATTTGGAGAAAGTGATCTGAATTTTAGGATTGAATATACTCCACTAATTAAATGTATATGTACTTGTGGTCTTAGGGCCACTTAATCTAAACAACACATACATAAATTCATTGCTGTCTTGTGCTACAGGTCATATTTGAAAGCTTGTGGACAGCTATAGGGAAATGATTGTATTATGGAGTCATCTAGCCACTTAAGATAATAAGTTTCATTGTCTACAGTCTTGTAGGGATTTAACTCCTGTGTTGTAGATACATTTACATGCTACATTTGCATTTTATATTTTATACATTTAGATATATTTTTCAATTCCATTTCTCTAAAATGTTTTATCTTCAAAAGATTTTATAATGCAAGGATATAATAAAATTGCACTGTTATTTTTATATTTATAACATAAAAAGGAATTATGCTGATATTTCACTATTTCCATATTAATAAGATATGTGTTATGTTTCGAGCCTTCCAAATCATCTCAACATTCTCATTTGATCCTTAGAGCAAACTTATGAGATAAGTTAAAGCGAGAGTCATTATCTACAATAATAAAACATGCACAAGGTGACACAGGCATTTATGTCAGACTTGAGGCTGTGACCTGAGGCTATGGACTCCTGGTCAAGTGTTCATTCCATGGCTACCAGCTGACTTCGTTAATGTTTGATAATGTTTTAACATATTCTGTATTTACAGCATCTATTAAAACCATTGAAATACATGTAAGGCAAGTGATGTTGGTTGATCTTAAGTGATTCTTGGCATCCTATCCATGCAAAAAACAAAAAGTGGCAAATAAGTATTTCAGGCATCTTTCCTTGGCCTTTATCACATCACAACCTGCTACAGAATCTGATATCCTGACAGACCATTTTTGTTAGCCTCAGAAATTCTGTGTGCACTATTAATATGCTTAATAGATTTACTCCCAGGAACACATCCCTATTAAAATATGGTGAAGGTATATAACTCACTATATTTCACTATCTTTCACAAAATTGTTATGTACATATTTTATCTTCATGCACACCAACATTTGCCTTTAAAAAAAAACATTATGAAGCTGGACGTGGTGGCGCACGCTTATAATCCCAATACTTGGGAGGCTGAGACAGGAGGATCACAGGTTCGCAGTCAGCCTCAGCAATTTAGGGAGGCCCTCTACAACTTAGTGAAACCCTGTTCAAAATAAAAAATAAAATAGGGCTGGGGTGCAACTCAGAGGTAGAATGCCCCTGGGTTCAACCTCCAGTGCCAAAAAAATTAAAATTAAAAAATTAAAAAATATAAAAACATTATGAGCTGGGCATGGTGGTGCACAACTGTAATCCTAGTACTTGGGAGGCTGAGACAGGAGGATCACAGGTTTGAAGCCAGCCTTAGCAACTTAGTGAGACCCTTCAGCAACTTAAGGAGACCCTGTTTCAAAAATAAAAAAGGCTAGGGTGTGGCTCAGAGGTAGAATGCCTCCAGGTTCAATCCCCAGTACTAAAAAAGAAAAGAAAAGAAAAATATATGTAACTTGAAGCATCAAGATGAAGAGCTTAAAGCCAAGCATAAGCTTTTTCTCTTCCTGGAATAACTACTGTCCCTTCCCCAACTCCTCCCCTGTGTCGGGGTCCTTCTTTGCTGTGCTTTATACCCTAGTCTGCCACAGACTTTGCTAGTCTGCCACAGACCTAAAGCTTATGAGCCCTTATCAGAACAATGCTCTTGAGTGTATAAAACATACAGAATGACAAAAGAAGCCAATTTATATAGAAATCCAGTTATCAAGATATTACAACCAATTAAATATTGAAACTAATTTCTGGTATGATAATGTGTACTTTTTATTAGAACACTGATAAAGTCCAATTGTGTATTTAGTATTAAGACAATGATAAACATAAAGGATATTTAGGAATACTCACAATGATATCTTATTTGGATATGGTATAAAAATAGCTGTGATTTCTATTGGTGATGTTGTCACTGGTACTATTTATATTACTGTGGTTTGTTTCCTATATTAATAATTGAAGTAAGGGCTAAATAGTGGTTTTGTGTTTGTGAAAAGAAGGGGTTTTCCCCATCCATGCTCACAGACTTGCTGAACTGATTTCTTGGAAATCAGTGGGGACCAGGTTAAGAGCTCCTCTTCTATATAATTTCTACTTACTTTTCAAAACTCACTGAAGCACCATTTCTTCTGTAGAACTTTGCCAACCTTCCTCCAAGTGAAGTTAGCTGTCACTTTACTATGCCCCTACAACTTCTCCAACTAGCACTTAGAACTCTACAATGTCTACATCAATCTGTTTTCTGTCCCTCCTACAAGAGCACACACTCATGAGGGCTTGGGTCATCCCTTGTAGGACTTTGTATTACCACCACCTAGCACAATTTCTGGCATATAACAGGGACTCACTAGATATTGAAAGTGAAGATAAAGTAAAATTCAAAGAAAAGGGAGCCATAGAGCCTGGCATGGTGGCACACGCTTTTAATCCCAGTACTTGGGAGGCTGAGACAGGAGGATCGCAAGTTCGCGGCCAGTCTCAGCTACTTAGTGAGGCCCTCCGCAACTTAGTGAGACCCTGTTTCAAAATAAAGAGTAAAAAATAGGGCTGGGGATGTAGCTTAGAGGTAGAATTCCCCCTGGGTTCCATCCCCAGTACCACAAAAAAATTAAGCAAATTATGAAATGTTAGATTCATGTGTTAGTATCATTTTGAATGAGAAAAAGCACATTATAAAATTTTAAAGGCTGACAAATACTA
>PVJS01019003.1:0-34213 GCA_004027185.1 Glis glis | reverse complement strand
AAAAAAAAAAAAAAAAAAAAAAAGACAAGGAGACTGGAAGAATGGTCTGCCCCGGAAACCAAAGGAATATGGAACTCCCCCAGTGTCAAGTGGAGCTGGAGAAGGAAAAGAGGAGCTGGATCAGGAATGTCACCACAAGGAGCCAGAAGGAAAAGGGAGCCAGAGAAGGCTTTCAAATAAGAGAGTGATGTGACTAGAGTTGTTGATTGAAGAGTAATGAGAAAGGGATAAAATGGAAGTATGAAATTTAAGGCTGTTCTTCCAAGTGACTAGTGTGGCTATGAGTGGAAGAAGGAAGAAAGGCACGATGCAGGTGGGGGCAGGGCGCAGAGGAGCCAGCACGAAGGGTAACTACTGGAAGGTAAGAATGCTGGTGAATCAGCAAGTGTGGACATAAAAGTTTAAGAGCGTTACCCACCAGAGACCTCCTTCTTGTTCTAGATTTCCTGTGTAGAACACCAAGCCTTCTAGTCTCCGGCTACTCAAAGTATAGACTGTGGCTGGGTGTGGTGGCGCACCCTTGTAATCCCAGTACTTGGGAGGCTGAGACAGGAGGACCGCAGGTTCACGGCCAGCCTCAGCTACTTAGTGAGGCCTTCCACAACTTAGTGAGACCCTGTTTCAAAATAAAGAATAAAAAATAGGGCTGGGGGTGTAGCTCGGAGGTAGAATGCACCTGGGTTCAATCTCCAGTACCACAAGAAAATAAATAAATATATATTTATTATATATAATATTTATTAAGTTATTAATTTATATATTATTTGTATTTATTAATATATATATATATTATAGACTGTGGGCCAACAGTGTCAACATCACCTAAGAGTTCGTGGGAAATGCAGAATCTCAGACCCCATCCCAGACCTGAATCAGAGCCTGCACTGTGATGAGACCACCTAGCAGATTCCTATACAAATCGAAGTTGGAGAAGCATTATTCCAGACCAACTGTGGAAAGCTTTAAGGAATTGTGGAAAACAGGAAAGGAACCATGAGATTAGAAACAGGGAAAAGAGGAAGAAGAAATATACAGCAGAATTCATATTGGTCAACCTAACACTATAGTGAATTATTGACAGGAAGACAAAAGTAATCATTGGGAGTCACCATGGGTCCACTAAGAATAAATCATACCAGATTCTATTTATTTTCTTATATCAGTAACCTACAGATTCTGTAGATGCAGTGAATCTAGCTTTCAGTAAAGTCTCTGACAAGGCATCTCAAAATATTTTCATAAACAAGATAAATATGGGCTGGATGATAGTTCTACTTAATGCATTCATAATTGAAATTCAGAACACATTGTGAATTAAAATAATTCACAATTATTCCAGAAAGATTTTGACTAATGAATTAAAATCAACCAAGATAAGCAGGCCTACAGTGGCAAGATCTCTCTCTGACCATTAAACTGGTTTTTTAACTTAATAGTTTAAAGAAGATATAAGAGATACATAGAAAGTATCACTGAGAGCAATAGTGTTGTATGACATGATTCAGTCCTATCCTCCCCCCAAAATTAACAGGTTGATACAAAGAATTAAAATAGTTTAATTAAATTTAGAAAAATAAAATTATAAAATCCAGATAAATTAAAATGAAAAAGTTCTGAGCTGGGCATGGTGGAACACACCTGTAATTCCAGTACTTGGGAAGCTAAGACAGGAGGTTCACAGGTTCGAGACCAGCCTCAGCAACTTAGCAAGACCCTATTTTCAAAATAAAAAGGGCTGGGGGTAAAATAAATAAAAAGGTAGCTCGGAGGTAGAAGGTCTCTGAGTTCAATCCTTGTACCCCCCCCCAAAAAAATGCTAATCTGGGCTCCTGAACTGAATAAAGACAAGGTTAATGAAAAAGACACATAACTATAGTACATGAAATAAAGGCTCAGTAGTTTTAATAAATGTTCAATTCAATATGAGTCAACATACTGAAGTTAATACTAAGTCAATAGGATAACATGTGAATTCAGTTAAACCTACATTCCTCATTCCCTAAGAACACAGGACTCATGTTGAGATTAAAAGGGGGCAGTGGAGATTTAAACTAGCTTTTGTATTCATGTCTTGAGATGGTACACAAAGGACCCATAGTGAAAATTAAAGATGCCTGATATTAACAATAAGAAGGTCTAATAAGCAGACCAAATCAAAGTGGAGTGCACTTTTAAAGCCACCCACGTGCTCCCTGGTTGTCCATATTCTACCAACAGTATTAACGGCTAAATCCATCATAATTCTCCCCAAAGCCAAATAGCTCTTAATCAGTCCTTCTGACCACCCCTTTGCCTCCTCTGCCCTCCTTGTGCCCAGCTGAAAACAATCTTTGACTACAGTCCCGGAAGAAAGTGGAACACCGTGCAATTAAAATGGCTACAGGAGAGAAATAGCATATGACCAGTCCTCAGGAGATGGTGCACATTGTTTTGAAGTTTAAATCTCTGAATCAATGAAAATTTTGTGAATTTAAAAAAATTCTACCAAGAACCAGTAGAAAATGATTTAGTGTTTCCCAGTTTACATAGCTTCAGACAGTTCTACCTTGTTTCTGACAGCCAGGTACTCCAGCTGATCATTTGTGCTGAGATACTGGGTTGCCAGGAAGAGCAGGAACACCCAGAGAAAATGAGGAGTGGTCACATAGCCCCAACCCTGCTTTTATAAAAAGATTTACCCCAAAAGAAAAACATCAGAACCCCCCTCCCACCCTTTTGAATAAGAAATTGAATTATTACTTACAGCATATGGATTGACATGGAGATGGTTAGGAAGGGCAGAGCTAGGAAATTTGGTGATCTCATTCATAAAATTTCGAGGTTAAGTTTCTTTAAGTCAGATTTGAGAAGGGGCCCTGCTTATTCATATTAGAGTCTCTATTTTTTCCATATTGCCCTGGGCCCTTAAGCAATGCTAATTATTGAAAGATGAGTAGAACTGGTACTGATGAGGTAGAATAGAAAAGATAGAAATATTAGGCAGAAAGGAGACATTGGGAAAATAGAGATTTAAAATTTTGAAAGTTCATAATCTAACTCCACCCTATAGGGTGTGTTCAGTCAGGCAGAAGCCTTAATGAGTCCACACCTTTAATAACAATGGCTCCTCTCCACACCTGAGATGCTTAATGTAAATAGGATGGGTAAAGAGGACAAAGGCCAGACCCCCACTGCCTATCTGTTGCCAGGGAAACAGGACTAAGAGGAAGTCCTGCCCTCTCCTGTGCGACCCTACCTACCCCCTCCTATAAAAGAACTACAAAAGCACGCAGACGCTCTCTTGCTCACCTGGATGGATGGACGCGCGCAGGGAGACTCGCTCTCCCTTTCTTAGATGACCCCCAACCTGTATCCCCGCCTTTTTAAGTTAATTAAAACCTTTGCCTTTTCTGATGGCACGTGTTGAAATTCTTATTCATCATGGAAGCCAAGGACCCCTCAGAATTAGCATGTTTCCCCATGACAGTACCAATAACCCCCAAATTAAATTCCTACTTCCTCTCTAGACAACCTTACCTTTGCAAGAATAAGTTGGCTGTGGGCAATGCTATTACTCCTTAGGAGTAAAAAAAAAAAAAAAGTCTTCTAATGACCTCAGCACTTGTCTTAAATAACCAGCTTTCTCTCTTCCCACCCTTCTGACATTTGTTCTCATTGTTTGACTCCCAGGGCTATAACCTGGGAGAGACCCTGAGGCCAACCTTCCATCTCCACAGACACTGAGAAATTGGCCAGGTGTCCCTTAGATCAATGTTAAAGTGTAAAGCACCTGCATTTAAATCACCCAGAGTGTTCATTTAAAATATAGATACTGGAATGCCACATCAAACCCTCTAAAATGAAATTTCTGTTGGTAGAACTCAAGAACCTTCATTTTTAACCAGTGATTTTTGTGCACACTAAGTTTAACAATCGCTGCCTAGTGATTATAATCACAAAGCGAGGCAAGGTGATTTACCAGCAGGGCCAGACCTCACCCTTCCCTAGCACCTGGTGTGATCCTCACCAGCTAGAGCCCATTGACTTGTTACTAACAAGAAAAATGACTTGGCGCTGGTCAGAGAAACGTCCCATCCAATCTTAATAACAGTTTCCTGCAGAGAAATAGGCACTTAACCCTGTAGTCCTTAATCCTGCCTTTCATGTGGCGAGGCAGAAAGCGTCATCGTAGGACTTCTGATCATTTGTAGATTCATTGCCGCTAACGATTTGCAACCCTGGGAGCAGGACACAGAAACAACAGGACAAATACAAAAGGTGCTATTCTCATCAATCAATGAGAGGGTTTAGAAACCGAAATTTGATTATTTTGTCTCTGCTTGAGTCTCTCTTGAACTCTGTGTTCCTGGAAATTAAATTCACACTCTCGTTGATTTCAGAGAGTTATTCTTTCCTTTCCACTTAGCAGCCTCTGAAAGTGGTTCTTGTCTTGAGAAACTGTACAGAAAGCCCAACAAAAAGTAGCTGTAATTAAAGGTGCAAATGAGTACACACGGGGATGCCCAGGGAGTCGGGGAATAAATATCATATACCCTGTAATACAAGGCAGAAGTGTCCTCAAACAGGATTGCTCGGAAAGTACAAAGTCATTCTGATTATAAGGCCCTCTCTCAATTACTTTATTTGAGACAAGTAATAAATTATATGGAACTTTGGAGAAGGCACGATGACCTGAAATTACCTCAGTCAATACTACTTTGGGCTTCCTGTAGAGGTCATCTAAGGGGATAAGTGAAAGAGGAGGCAGCATCAATTCATCACTCCTGGACAGATGAGTTCACAACTGCAAGTTTTATAAACTCCCTTTAAAAAGCAATACATGATTATGTCATAGAGTTTATGAATGGAAACTAGACCGATGGGCAAAAGAAGAAAAAGTCCTGTGGGGGGAAAAATCAGAATAGTTACTGCTGGTTTAGTGTAAAATTTTTGGTGGCCATGTCATATGTGAGATTTTCATTTGTGTTTGTTTTGTTTTAAAGGTGGTGCCCCACTCACACAGCTGGAATTGATGATGGGCCCTGAAATACTGTATGAGATGGCTCCAAACGCTCCCAACCGAAGCGCATGCTGATGTCAAAGAGGTATATAGAGTTTCAAAAAAATTGCTTTGTAAATTTTAAGTAAGAAAATAAGCATTTCTAAATTAATACAGTATGAGCCGGGTGTGGTGGCGCACGCTTGTAATCCCAGTACTTTGGGAGGCGGAGAACGGAGGATCCGGGTTCGCGGCCAGCCTCAGCTCCCTCTCTCTCTCTCTCTCTCTATCTCTCTCTCTATCTCTCTCTCTCTCCTTAGTGAGGCCCTCCACAACTTCGTGAGACCCGGTTTCAAAATAAAGTATAAAAAATAGGGACGGGGGTGTAACGCGGAGGTAGAACACCCCTGTGTTCAATCCCCGGTACCGCAAAAAAAATTAATTAATTAATTAATTAATACAGTATCTCATCATCAGAAACAGAAAATTGGACCACGGCACCAAGACGCACAGCATTCCAAAGTAAGGTGTCAAATCAAGATGCAAATATCTCTAAGTTATGGTCAAGGGGTTACAAGACTCAAAGCTTCACAGACCAGGAGGGTGTGAAAGAGTAGACAGAGAACTGTAGGTGCACTGTGAGTCCTTTCCAGGCAGAAAGGAAGGGGTGCCCAACTCCCCCCTCAATTCCAGAAGTCATCAAGGGCAAAGGATGTACACTTTGCCTCTTATCCACTCTCCACAAGGAAGGGTCATGTCCCCACACTGCTCCTGGCCTTGTCTAGAATCCAAAAGGCTCCAAAATCCCCATACACATTATGCTGCTTGGTTCAAAATGCTACCTGTCTTATTTCACAGGTTCACTCTAATTTAAATCAGGCTATAATTTTCTGTCCTTGGGGATTTCCTATCAAAAGACGTATTATCTCCCCAAATATCTGGCTTTCCTAAGTACCACTCCAGTCCACTGGACATGGCTGTGACAAAATTCATATTCATTTCCACAGGCCTCTAAGTCTCATGAAAATCATGATAGTAATTATCTAATTAGCTCTCCTGTTTGTCCCCAAGCATTTCATTCAATCAACCCCTATCTATTGAGCAACAAGTATGTGCTAGGCACTATTCTAGATGTTGAGGATACAGAGTGCTTTAAACAAAGCCCCCGCCCTCACGTGAAGAGGAAGAGAAAGCCACACAAACAAGATAATTTCTAGGGCCATAACTGTAATAAACAGGGTGATATGTTAAAAGTGGGGGGAATTACTTTAGAGAAGTGGTCAAGCCCCCTTGAGTGACATCTGAGCTGCAATTAGAAGATGGATGCAAGCTAGCCATGGAAAGCCACTACAGAAGAACATTCCAGCGCAGAGAGAACAGCCAAGCAAGGTCAGTGGCCCTTTGTGGTATTGAGCCTGATGTGTTAAAAAAAGAAACTGAAAAGATGGTTGGGAGGCTATGCGAGACCTCTCTGCTTTACCACCTTTCCTCACTTGTTCTGGGCCTCCTGAGAGCTGGACACTGGTCATTTGAAACAAAAAAAACAGAGTAGCTCCTTTCCCCAGCCACACACCTGCCAGACGTCCAGGTCTTCCTCCACACACCACAAGCTGACGGCGGTGAGGGTTGTTTACCCCAGGACTCACCCACAGCCTTACCTGCTAACCAGAAGTGCTTGTAAACACTCAGGAAAGCAGAAGCCAGCCGATGACCTGGGACTATTGAGCTCATCATCTTCTGGGCAGCTACATCTAACAATAGCAACATTTCCCTTTTCCTGTACAACTAGATTCTCTTTCCCTTGCTACTGGGTTTTTGTACTAATTAACTATCAACAACTACTTAGTGTAAAAAGATGTTGATTAAAAACAGATGTTTAACTGAGAGATTAAAAAAAGAATCAGGCCGTATGCTGTTTCAGGACAGTTGCCAAAATATTTCCTGGTCCAGCAGAAATCTCCTCTGAACTTCTGCTGCTGCACACCCACGAACCTCCACCAACCCCAAGACTTCCAGCACCTTTACATTCATAGGCTAATGACTCTTAGTGTCTGAGCCTGAGTATGACCTTTCACTCCTGACCTCTTCCACTGCCAGACCTTACAAGCCCCCTCTGTGCCTGTGAGCATCTCTCTCCAACTGCCAGGCTGTATCTAGCTCCTGCTCAATCCTTGTAGCTTGTGTTTCAGCCGCAGTTCTTCCTGGGCATTCCATTTCCATTGCATCAGTCCCTGCTGGGCTGTGAAAATGTGCTATTAATCAAGTCACTAACCTTCAGAATTCATTTACCAAATGTAGGATATGAATAGTGACAAAAAATGCCATATGTATCAGTCATGACATTTCTGTTCTGTGTGAGACTCAATTCAAACAAGTTTAAGTAAAAAGGCAAATTTGTGGCATTTTCCTTTGTGTAATTGAAAATATAGGGATCGAAGAAGGCTCAGGACCTCTGAGGAATCAGATGGCATCAGGATTCATTCATTTTGTCTTTCCTCCCTGCTGCCCCATGTCTATGTTTTTCTCTTTCTCTCTTTCCCCTTCTCTACCCTCAATTCTCTCCTAAGCAAACAACTCCTAGTTTCCACTGTCCTTGCTTAGTAATCCCTTCTGGGAAAAGAGGGCCTCTCTACCAGTATCTCTGCATCAAGTACTTTGATTGATTTGGTAGATGGAGCTTGGATCCCATGACCACCCCCGGCCTAATCACCATGGACAGGGAAACAGGATCCTGGGATCAGCAAGGTCCACCATTGTGTCCCAGGTTCTACAGAGTACTGTGAGGGGCAGTTACATAAGAACCACATGACACAGAAAGTGGCAGACGCTAAAGTTTGGTTCACTCAATATGTCCTCTGTAATTCTTTCAACCATCTACTACCTCTGCTACAAAGGCCAAAAAGCTAAAACCACCACTTTTTGAACAACCTTGCAGGAAGGGTACAGGCTTACCATCTAGGTTCTGCCCAGATGTTACCAAGGGAAGTGGACAAGATGAACATGACTGGTTGGGTGTAGAGTCCTCAGACTCTTCTGTGAGTACAGGAAGACAACAGCTAGTCTTCTGGACTAGCTGTGTTCTATGGCTCTGCGGGATTATCCTGCACATCATAGGTGGTACATGGCCCTGTACAGCTTCACGGTTTCTTCTAGAACCAGTAGTTCGGTTGTACATATTTCTTGACGTGTCCCTAGCTCTATAGCATCCAAGCTTGGTTCTCAGACCCTCCCATAAACTCTAAAAGCAACTACATAGCCCTGTAACAAACTTCTTTCTTCATAAACTGGGCAATTTGGTATAGAAATAAAACACCTTGCCTTCCTGCATTATGCAAATTTTCACATTAAATCCACAGTAAGAAAAAAAAAGACTTTCACCTGGCCCTTGCCCCCAAAGTAAACATACATTAGGGAAAAAACCCTACTCTATCTAGCACTGGTCCCCAAAATAAATGAAAACTTGCGCCTTTTCTGTAAGTTACTGACTCCTAATAAAAACAGCTTTACTGTTTTATAACTTTATTTGGCTTGTGCTGGTATCTGAAGATATATAATCTTTGAGGTTATAACACTCATATGAGAGAACTACCTTTTTTTTTTACAATGAACACAGTAACTGTAAACTTGGTAATGTTGAGGTTGTTTTCTTTTAAATATCTGTTCTATATTTGGCATCCCTGAACTCCCTTCTAAAGACTGACCCTCTCTGCAATCCATCTTTGCAAGTAAACATTTTTCTTTACTAACTGCTTTTGTAGCCATGTCTTCTTCTGACAGCAGGATCCTGCTATAGTTGGGATCTGCAGTGTCCCCCAAAGGCCCATGTGTTGAAGGCTTGGTACTCAGCCTCAGGTGCTATCAGGAGGTGGTGGAACCTTTAGAAGGGCCTAGTGGAAGAAAGTTAGGCCGCTGGGGTGTGACCTTTAACAGGATATGGGGACCCCATTCCTGTCTCTCTCTTTGCCTCACAGATGCCATGAAGTGAGCTGTTTTGCTCTACCACACATTCCCACCATGATGTTCTGCCTCGCCACAGACACAAAAATAATGGAACCAACAGACTGAAACCTCTAAAACCATGAGCCAAAATAAACCTTTCCTTCTTATGAGTTGATTATCACAGGTGTTTTGTCACAGCAATGGAAAACTGACTAACACCGCTCTGTTTTCTACAACTAAGAACCCCGATGAATACTGCAGGGGAGAGTCACCCGTGGATACACATGTTGTTGGGGGAGGGCAGTGCTGTTATCAGACAAGGGTTTGGGGAGAAAATACAACCAGGATATGTCCCCTGCATCATTTCACAAAGTTACCATGATGATGGAATGGAATAATGTAGTGTGTGTTTAAACTGGAAAGCCCAATGTAAAAGTAAGGCTTTTGTAGTTACCATGTTGGCAGATGAATCAAGGGCACCTAAGTTACCAGGAAGTAGTCCTCTTCTCTTAGCAAAAACCTCCTTGACTGTCCTTATTAGACACGCTCTATGAATTTCCTAAATTCCACATGTATATTGTCTTCCTAGACTAGGTGACCACAATTTGGAAACCAACATTGCATTTGAAGTCATTTATCTATGTAATAGGCATTGACCAAGTATTGAATGGTAGAAACCTCCTGATCACAGGCAAGCATCAGGCCGATCCAACAGGACAAAAACAGGAAGGAAGTTTATACTGTACACCAAATCCAGCACAGGGATTGGCTCTGAAAAAGAAGGGATAAAACAGATTGAAAGGCATAGGGGACATTCAATTCTACCTGCAACATTTTGTTTATGTTTATAAAATGTGAAAACAAATATTATTAAAAAAGACTTGAAACAAATATAAAATGTTAAAATCTGTTATTTCTGAGTGGTGGGTTTATGATCATTGTTAATTTTTTTCTGCATTTTTAAAACCCCTCAAAAAAAAAAAGAAAAAGGGGACCAGAAAGAAAAGACTGTATATGTTTCACGCTTTGCTTCTAACCCTTATATGTTACCCACAGTGGGAGGAACTTTCATCAGAAAAACAAAACAAAATACCAAGCTATGAATTCCAAAACTGATAATAAATCATTGTTAGAAATTGATTTTGAGTGTCAACATGCCTACCACTTGTGGCTTAGTCTGAAAGTTTTCCAGAGAATTAGGTGAAAAAATCTCTATATAAGGAACTTTTATAACAAGTTTTTAGTGCAGGACAGAAAGAACTGTTTCCCAGGATT
The DNA here is from genome assembly GCA_004027185.1 of Glis glis. Lineage (NCBI taxonomy): Eukaryota > Metazoa > Chordata > Mammalia > Rodentia > Gliridae > Glis > Glis glis. The sequence goes on along the minus strand of PVJS01019003.1, from coordinate 24,021 downwards.
CATCGGAATCAAGTGTGGCCACCAACCAAAATACTGTTCGAGTCAGTTGGAAGACATTTCTCTACTAATTGCTTAGAACGAAAAAGCAAAAGAAAGCAACAACAAATTTTCAGAGCAGGAGACTTTATTTGAATTCACAGTTCAAGGCCATCAAGAGAAATCTTTAGGTGTGTTAGGGGAGGGTTTTTTAATTGTTGATACAGTGATTTTGGGAGGATTCAGCACTATACTTGGCTTATTGAGTTTGGGCCATACTTATGGTGTATTAAGAGAGGCTTTATTTATAATTAGTTTCCTCTTGTCAGTAATCCTTTATAATGCCTAACTTCATGACAGAATTTTAGTAGAATCAAACTTATACAAATCAAAGTTGTATAATTAATTAAGATTGATCCAAGCTTAGGAACAGAAGTCCTGGAAACAGCTATAAAACAGGTATAGCACTAGTTCAAACATAAAGACTAACATTAAGTACAAAATTATTTTGGCTACAAATCTCAAGTTTGTCCTCCCTGCTAAATCTCAGGACCCACCCCTCACTTAAGAAGTGAGTTTGCCTCACTCATATACAGAAACTATAGGATTAAAAAGACAGAGAAATAATTTAATATTTTATGAGTGTAAAATAACAGGAAAACAAATTTTACTCACTTATCCATTTGGTAAAATTTACTGAAGCCCCACATTATATATCAAAAACAGGTACTTAGATACAAATGGTTTAAACAGTCTTCTTTCAGGCTGGGCATGGTGGCTCATGCTTGTAATCCCAGTACTTTGGGAGGCGGAGACAGGAGGATCCGGGTTCGCAGCCAGCCTCAGCTCGCTCTCTCTCTCTCTCTCTCTCTCTCTTTCTCCCTGTCTCTCTGTCTCTCTGTCTCTCTGTCCCTCTCTCTCTCTGTCTCTCTCTCTCTCTCTCTCTCTCTCTACCTACCTAGTGAGGCCCTCCGCAACTTCGTGAGACCCAGTTTCAAAAATAAAAGTATAAAGAAATAGGGCCAGGGGTGTAGCGCAGAGGTAGAACGCCCCTGGGTTCAATCCCCGGTACCGCAAAAATAAATAAAGTCTTCTTTCTCGCTGCATCTCAGGCCACTTTATTCCCTCCAGATACTCTCAAAAGACTGGGGTTCTTTTCTTCACATCCAAATTCAAATTTACATATCACAAATATTCCAACATCCATCTTAAATTTGTATATCATAAATATTCCAGTAGTTTGTAATCAGGTAGTTCTCTCAGGTTTCAACAACCATGTAGCGACTGAATCCTAGAGCCTGAACTCTAGGCTGTCTCCTAGAAGGGAGTGGAAATCCCTGCATAAAGCCAGAATCCTCAAAGGGGGGCCACCCCAATGAAAAAGAGGGAAAAAGAGATTAAAAACTGTCCTCTACCTAAAAGAAACTACAAGGAAATGTGTCATTTCCTGTGGCTGAGGTCTCTAGCAGGTCATTACCCTGAGACGCCTCCAAAGCAAATGCCAAACCATTAAGAAGTACACTTCTATGACCAAGATCTCACAGAATGCTTCAGAAAAAGGAGATGGGCCAGGCATGGTGGCACACACCTGTAATCCCGGTACTTGGGAGGCTGAGACAGGAGGAGTGCAGGTTCACAGCCAGCCTCAGCAACTTAGTGAAGGCCCTCTGCAACTTAGTGAGACCCTGTTTCAAAATAAAGAATACAAAATAGGGCTGGGGGTGTAGCCCAGAGGTAGAATGCCCCCAGGTTCAATCCCAAGAACCACAAAAAAATAAAATATAAAAAAGGAGATGAACTCACAATCAAAAACTCAGAAACACACAAGGAAATGATGTACCTCAGGTGAGTCAGTAAATGCAATAAGCATCCCAAGGTAACAATCTGAAATAGTATGTTTAAAATTATGAGAAAGATTGCTTTAAAATGTACCTGGGGTTTAATTTATAGGGAAGACTGAGTGCCAGTGAAAGAGGTGTGCTACAGTTCACCAGAAGCAAGAGGCATAACATACCATACAGAGCCACCCGAATTTACAACACACTGAGACCATGCGGGACAGGGACTGAGGTAGGTGGTAGCTAGGTGGCCATGTTCCCTATTGGGCAGGAAGCAAAGCACAGAAGTTGGTGCAACATGGCTGGATTTGAAATACGGTCTGCACCCAGCCATGAAAGCAGGCTCACACAGAAGATGTATACAATATTTGGCATTGGCTTAGCCCTGTGATTAGTAGATACCAAATCATCAATTATAAAATTTATAAAAGTTGGTTAGAACAGAGATAAAAGAGGGAATTGAAACCATAAAAAAGAGCAACATACTAGTATTGATCTGATAACCTCCTGCTCCTTTATAGATGTGTCTAAAACCCTCAACTTTTCTAAATGACTTACATGCTATATAGGTTTGCCTATATGATGTGGTTGGAGGTTTCTAAAAGATCTATCCCACCCATTTCTCTATTGCTGTCAAATACATGAAATGCTGAAGTTGGTCACCCTTTCTGCTTAAGATAGTGAACTTCTTTGTTTAAAAAGTAACTTTAAAGGTCAATACATTAATAACTGTAAACATCAACACTTAAAATGTCCTCTATTTTGCATGCCACTATGAGAGAATGGAATGCAGGTACTGGAAGAGAGGGTATCCATACGCATAAACAATGCAGAACAGTATCACTGGGCATCCAAAGGGATAAGTAGAAAACAACAGGTAACTGAGAAGAGAGGGAATGAAAACTTGGAAAGTAAGGGTTGGTTTTCTAAGGATAAAACTTTATTGCTTTTTAGTTTTTCCTAGGGTAAATCCTTCAAAATTTTGCTTAGAGTCACTCTTACTCTTACCTTCCAGCGTAAACAAAAACTCCTCTAAGTGTTTATGCTATATTACTACTAAAGATTTTCTAGCCAGCTAATATGGAAGTTCCTTGACAATTAAACAGTTTTCCCAACCGCTTCCAGAAATGACTCAATCTAAATGGCTTATTCAGAAAAATGACACATGGGGAAGGTTTCTGGTAAACAATGGAAGAAATACTTTCAGAGATTTAGACACCCCCAGAGGAAAACAGTCATGTCTGTTTCTCCCTATTTTGAGACAAATTTACTCTCATTTTACAAAATCCCAGGCAATATTAAAACAGAAGTGTACTTTACCTGCAGAACCAGGGATATTTGGAGATAGCACTTTCAGACAAAAAAAAAAAAAAAAAAAAGCAGCACCGGGCATGGTGGCGCACGCTTGTAATCCCAGTACTTTGGGAGGCAGAGACCGGAGGATCCGGGTTCGCGGCCAGCCTCAGCGCGCGCTCTCTCTCTCTCTCTCTCTCTCTCTCTCTCTCTCTCTCTCCCCTGGGCTCTCTCTCTCTCTCTCTCAACTTAGTGAGGCCCTTCGCAACTTCGTGAGATCCGGTTTCAAAATAAAGTATAAAAAATAGGGCCAGGGGCATAATGCAGAGGTAGAACGCCCTTGGGGTACCACAAAAAAAAAAAAAGCAAAAGGCTAAACAGAAAAACCCAGACAATAAGTTAGTTGCTTTATCTACCAATATAAAAAAATGTTCTACTGCTATACCTTAACTACCAATCTATAAAGGAATATTTTTGTGTGTGGTACTGGGGATTGAACATAGAGGCATTCTACCTCTGAGCTGCACCCACAGCCCTATTTTATTCTTTATTTTGAAACAGGGCCTCACTAAGTTGCTGATGCTAGCCTTGAACCTATGATCCTCCTGTCTCAGCCTCCCAAGTAGTAGGATTATAAGTGTGTGCCACCATGTCTGGCTTATAAAGGAATATTTTAACACCATGTAAGCACTGCTCTGATGGGGGTCCTTGCAAAAGTTATACTTCTAATCTTAAAGCAAGGAATGTCTGTATTTCAGTAGCCTAGCACCACAGACTAAGTAGGACCAGTAAAGAGAAGACAGTTGACCAAATTTTAAATACATATGTCCTTCTACTCCATTGAGCTCATCACCACTGGGACATTTTTATAAAGATGGAATTGCTTTAAGTATTTCTGGAGTTAGTTATTTTAGACGACAGCAATTCCTGTTAGAAATATTAATGTAGCAGCATTATGATGCAGCCAGGATATTTATCAAATCCAAGCAGTTACAAAAGACTGAGCCGTAAGACAGACAAGGTATATAAGCACATATGAAAAGAGCCGATTACAATATAGGTTGAAGAATCTAAGAAACGCAGGGGAAGCTAATACCTGATTCTAGTACAAGTAAGTCTCTATTAATACACAGACTAGGTCATTAGCCTCTTCCATGACTCTAGAAAATTCTGTTTCTAGACTATGTTTCTAAGGCATATATGGCAAATTGCCACAGGGGAAAATGATTTTATTGTCCTCTTATTTCTTCCTTGTCAAAAATGTATGGAAATCCCTCAATGCAATGATGGCATTAAAAGTTTTCACAAGATCTACAAGAATGCCAAGGCAATTCAAAAGGAAAAGTACTGCCTTTTCAACAAATGGTGCTGGGACAACTGGATAGCCACAGGCAAAGGAATGAATTTGGACCCCTAGCTCAAAATACATAGAAAAATAAACAAATGGCTCAAAGACCTAAACTATAAATCTCTTACAAAAAGCTGTAAATCTTCCTAACCTTGGACTAGGCAATGGTTTCTTAGATATGACACCAAGAGCACAAGCAACAGAAAAAAACTGAATAAAATGGACCTCATTAAAACTCTTATGTTTCAAAGGACATAAAAAAGTGAAAAGACGCTGGGTGTGGTGGCGCACGCTTGTAATTCCAGTACTTTGGGAGGCGGAGACCGAAGGATCTGGGTTCGCGGCCAGCCTCAGCTCTCTCTCTCTCCCTGTCTCTTTCTCTCTCTCTACTTAGTGAGGCTCTCCGCAACTTCATGAGACCTGGTTTCAAAATAAAGTATAAAAAATAGGGCCGGGGGTGTAGTGTGGAGGTAGAACGCCCCTGGCTTCAATCCCCAGTACCGCAAAAAAAAAGTGAAAAGACAACCCACAAAATGGGAGAAAATATTTGCAAACCATATATTTGATTAGGGTCTAGTATCCTGAATATATAAAGAACTTTTACAGACAACAATAAAAAATGAATAAGCCAATTTACTTATTTATATTTTTGTGTACTAGAGATTTATTTGTATATTTTGTGTCCCAGGGATCTAACCATGGGCCTTGCACATGTTAGGCAAGCACCCTTGCACCACTGAGCCACACTCCTATCCCCTTTTTAAGTTTTTATTTTGAGACCGGGTTTCCCTAAAGTTGCCCAAGCTGGCCTCAAACTTGCAATCCTCCTGCCTCAGCTTCCTGAGTATCTGGGATCACAGGCATGTGCCACATGACTGGCCTAAATAACCCAATTTAAAAATGGGCAACCAATCTGAATAGATGTTACTCTAAAGAAGATACACAAATGAACAATAAACACATGAAAAGATGCCCAACATTTTTAGTCATTAGGGAAATTTAAATCAAACCCACAATGAACTACCACTTTACACCCAATAAGATGACTATATTCAAAAAGACAAATAGTAACAAATATTGGCAGGGATGTGAAGAAATTAGAAACCTCATATATTGCTAGAAGGAATGTGAAATTATGCAACCACTTTGGAAACAGTCTTGCAATTCCTAAAAAGGATAAACATAGTTACCATTCGACCCAATAATTCTACTCCAAGGTATACACCCAAGATTACTGAAAACATGTCCACACAAGAATGTACACATGAATAATCATAGCAGCATTATTCATAATAGCAAAAATAACCCAAATTTCCATCACGATGGATACCCAAAACATGGTATATCCATGCAATGAAGTATTATTCAGCAATAAAAAGGAATGGCATTCTGATACGTGCTACAACATAGATGAAACCTAAAAACATGCTAAGTTAAAGAAGGCAGTCACAAAAGACCATATATTGTGTGATGCCATGCATGTGATATGTCTAGAACAGGCAAATCCATAAAGGAAGTAGATTAATAGTTGCTATGGCTCAGGGTACTGAGGGGAAATGGGGCAAAACTGCTAATGTTTCTTTATGGAGTGATAAAAATGTTCTGGAACTCAATAATGGTGATGGTTGCACAACTCTGAATATGCTAAAAACCTCTCAGTTGTACCCTTTAATCAAGTGAATTCTACAGTGTATAAGTTTTCTCAATAAAGCTGTTTTATTTAGAAAAAGAAGATTTTCAAAGAAGAATTTCCAAGAAGAGCTGGAAAGTGGAAAGATATGCATACAAAGCCCCGAAAGGAGAAGCATCAGGTTAGTAACCAATATTTCATTGAGATGGAGGTCCGACTGGTTTTCTGTGCCTAACATATTATAAAAGAATGGGTTTGGAATTCATCCACCATTTGGAAATTAAAGATAGTATGAGGCAATTCCTTTCAATACATTAGGTTCACCTACCCAGGCTAACTATCACTCCACCATTTCCTGACTCCCTAGGTCAATTTAAGATACCTTATTCCTGATATAGTCTACAAGATTTCTAGGGGTGCCCAAACAAAAAGGCATAGAAGTAAGGCTGTTGATATTATATTACTATGGCTATAATTATGGCTAACTGAAAAGCATTCTATATAATTATGCATTATAAGCAACCTAGTATTAACACATCTATCAAACATTAACTAAGGAACTCCAAGAATTATTCAGCTATGTATGATCTGGTTTAACGTGTGGGGTGTGTGTGTGTGTGTGTGTGTGTGTGTGTGTGTGTGTGTGAGAGAGAGAGAGAGAGAGAGAGAGAGAGTTACTGAGGACTGAACCCAGAGGCATTCTAACTTGGAGCTACACCCCCAGCCATTTTTATTTTTTAATTTTGAAAAAGGGTCTCACTAAGCACCCAGCTTGACCTAGTTGGTTTTAACTAGTATCAAAGGTACATTTCTCTATCAATCAGGTATCATGAACACTGCTGGTGACTCATATAATTTTGCTAGAAGACTATAAAAAACTATAAGCAAAAATGGTATTTAATCATATCCTCTAATGAACAAACTCAACAAGTCAGTCCCCCATCTCTCCCCTTTTTTTTTATTTTCTTCTTCTATTATGAGGATCAAACCCAAGGTCTCTCACATCCTAGGCAAATGCTCTACCACTGAGCTATATCCCCAGCACCCCATCTTTCCTTTAAAACAAATACTTTAATAACTGCCTCATGGAATTAAGCCACAGACAAAATGGACCATTACTTGGGGTCAACAATTTTATGTTGGCTCACTGTAGACCATTTGTAAGTGTATTGGTCTGCTTGGGCCAGTCTGCTGCTGTAACAAAATGCCAGAGATAGAATGGCTTAAACAACATTTCTTTCTAACAGTTCTGGAAGCTAGGAAGTACCAGATCAGGTGCCAGCAAGGTCAGGTTCTGGGAGAACTCTCTTCCTGACTTTCAGACAGCTGTCTTCTTGTTATATCTTCATACGGTGGGAAGGGAACAGAGCAAGCTCTCTGGCACTAATCCTATCATGAGGACCCCACCCTCAAGACTTCATCTATATTTGATTACCTCCCAAAGGCCCTATCTCCTAACACCATCACATGTGTTAGAGCCTCAACATATGAATTTGAGGGGGGGCACAAATATTCAATTCATAACACTACAGAAAAGAGACATAGCTTAAAACTAATTGCCATACATATCGTGTTTTGGCAGGAGGAAGGAAAGCTGATTTCTCTATTTTAAAATATTTTAAACAAATTTCAGTGTAGGATATAAAAATGCTGGTTATTGTCCACAGTGCTGATTTTCTTTAATTAATAGCAAATTCATTAATTTTTTAAAAAATCCAGCCGGGCGTGGTGGCAGATGCCTGTAATCCCAGTACTCAGGAGGCTGCCTTAGCAATTTAGCAAGACCCCATTTCAAAATAAAAAACAAAATGAGCTGGGGGTAAAGCTTGGAGGTAGAATGCCCCTGGGTTCAATCTCCTGTACCAAAAAAAAAAAAAAACCTCTCCTATGCTTCCAATGATGATAGGCACAGAATGACGGGAAATCTGTCCAAGAGTAGCTTAGAGGTAACAAGCTAGGTCGTAACTACTGCCCTTTCTAAAGTCAAAGCACCAAAGAGGAACCCAGCTCCGCAGCCACTTAGGTTGTGAATCCAAGGAGAGCGGGAAAAAGAAAGGTCAACCATGTGGCATTCAATCCAAAGCAGTTATTGGAAATGATGATTCCAAACCTCTTTGAGTCTTTGATTTCACACTCCTAAAATTAGTGTGAGCCATCTATTTACTGAAGAAGAATCTAAGTTATTGGACTCTCTTTCAAGATCCACTGAATAACTGAAGGTATCCCAAGATGTTACATAAAGAAGGTTGAGAAACACTAGTTTACATAAAACTCCTGAAAGTATATTATTTGAATAATATCAAATGATTCTTGAGTTCATTTTCAATACATAAAATAATGTTCCCAATGGTTGGAATATCACAGTTATTCCAAGTTGTTAGGGATTTTTTCTATTACAGGGCACTAAAACAGTTTTCAAAAAGATCTACAAGCTGGGCAAGGTGACAAAGACCTGTAATCCCAGTACTTGGGAGACTGAGACAGGAAGATGGCAGGACTAAGGCTAGCCTCAACAACTTAGTGAGACCCTGTTTCAAAATAAAAAATAAGATAGCAATATAAGGGGTGTAGCTCAGAAGAAGAATGCCCCTGGGTTCAATCCCTAGTAACACACACACACACACAAAAGAGCTGCAAGACATAATACAAAGGAATTATTTTTTCACATAGTACTGGGCCTCTGAAAAGCCTATAAAAAAGAAATCTAAATAAAAAAAGGAATCTATTTAGAGAATATGGGAAGTGATTTTGAATTTGTTTAAAGGGAAAAATAAAGGAAAAACTCATTTTTCCATGTTTGGGGACATAGGAAATAGACTAAATCAGTTATTTAAACATTTATTCTAGATACTATTCCATCCTCCCACAATTTTCTTCCTCCTATTCCTAATCTATGATTTTTCTCTTTTGGGGAACTTTCAAACTATGCTTCCCAAATTCGCTTGCCTTGTAGCTGGCTGCACATGGCTTTGGAACTTAAGCTCTGAGCTTCAACAGGCATTATCAGAAAAATCAAATGTACATAGATATGTTTGAATGGATCAGATCCTTAGAGAACAATGATTCAAGTATACCAGTAAGTAATAGGTACACAGGGCAATATAATGATTCAGCTAAGCTTCCAAAGAAACCAGAAATGTTATCTATACTTATATTTTCTGAAAATAGAAAATAGCAAATGGAATTCTCTCCTAGCAGTGCCTAAGTAATGTGGAAGGGGGAAAATATGTCCCCTGAGGTCAAGTCAGGCATTACCAAGGACCAAGGGGATATCAGTCTACTCTTTAGAGACATCCATCATAGCGTTTTCGCATATCACTGACAAGTGCTACGTGAAAAAGAGCTGAAATAAAGAATATTTACCTAGGAATTCCTGAATTCAATGCAAGCTAAAAAATGGACAGGACATGGAAAGCAGAAGTAACATATATTAAATGTCCACAATTTGCCATTTTTCACACACATGTTCTGTCATCTATTTCAATAGTACTCAATTTTTTTTTAGTCAAACCATAAAAAAAAAATTTCTCCCAACACCATCTTTCTTCAGTTACCAGTGGGGGAAACTAACACACACACACACACACACACACACACACACACACACACACATACATGCGGACATACACACCAGTGGACAACAGGTTTTTGTTTTGGTTTGGTTTTGTGGAACTGGGGATTAAACCCAGGGTCATTCTACCTCAGAGCTATACCCCTAGCCCGTTTTATTTTTTATTTTGAAACAAGGTCAGGTCTCACTAAGTTAATGTGTGCTGGCTCAAACCTGCAATCCTCCTACCTCAGCCTCCTAAGTGCTGGAATTACAGGTGTGGGCCACCACACCCAGCTCAGACATATGTTTTATTTCTGCAGGGGGAAACCTGCAAACATTAAAATACAGCCCTTTCTCCTTCCTCCCACGTAATCTACACTGTAAGTGTGACAATTGAAATTTAACTCCATGCATCATGCCTACTATCTACTACATGTTCAGTGTTTGCTAAATGAATGTTGAGAGTTTGGGAAGATGGGCTTTTGTTTTGTTTATATGCATTTAACATCCCCTCATAAAAACACATCTTACAACATATGCACATTTAGACATAGTCTGGCGTCTATTCCAGCAAATGCCCATGACAAAAAATGAGAGACAAATATTACAACAGAATGGAATGGGATGATGACAATTAGAAAAAATATGAAGGGAAATTCCAACCATTCTTCCAAATATGGTCTTTTTTATGTTAGTTATCTTGGTTTCCATGGAAATTCACAAGTGTCTAGGAAAAGTAATTTATTCCTACTTTGAAACTTTAACACTACTGTTGCCCATAATATCACATAGAATCGTAAACAATCTTTTCACATCCTTATAACGTCACATCAGAGAATTTGCACATGTTTACAAGTAGTATAGATTATGTTCGACAAATCTCAATAGAAATGAATGCTGACTGTATCATTTGTCATTTGAAAAGTAGCTCGAACGTGTAGTGTCGTTTAAGAGTAGTGGGAAGCACAGGTAATTCTCACACGAGTGGACACGTTCTTTACTAACTAGCCCCTTATTTCAGCCCGTTGTTCTTTTCTCCCCTGGTCAAGGAAAGAAATCTGCCGCAAGTGGTTTGGGGGTTTTGGTGTCATTTTGTTTTATCCTTTGTTGTGTACTTTGAGCAAAATATAGGTAGAGAAAGAAAGTGCTTTTTTTTTTATATCTGAAGGGAACATAAAGTTTAACTTCTCAGGGTTGTTTGCCAGCAGGTCGGTGTTCAGAAGCAGCAAGCTATAAAATACGCACGAAATAAGGCTCTTTCAAAATAATATTTTATATAGGAAATAGTAGCGTGAAACACATCTTTAACACACAGTAACATTCCTTCATCAGCAATGAAATCCCACAGAATCTTTGTTCCTGTTTGTAAACAAGAGCTGGGGCCAGCGCGGCTCCCTGGTACCCAGGAGGTAAGGCATGATGTGCGCAGCCCTGAGCCCATCCCGAAGCGAAGCGTTCCGCAAGGGCTGTCAGGTGGGAAGGCTGACCTCCTCCCGGGCCAGGCACCAACCTCAGGCCAAGAAAAAGCCCTATCGGAACTCTTCTGCTTCCAGCTTAGGGGCTGGAGTCGCCGTTCCTGCTAACTTCACTACAGTTACCCCGGGATTCTTAAACCGTCTTCAACTATCTGCACTTTGCCAGACGCCCCGCGGCCCCCGGCGGCTCGGCGACCCCCGATCGCAGCTCTCCGAGCCTTGCCCTCGGGGATGCCCGGCCCGGAGGCGGCCCCGCGGGTGGCTTACCGAGCAGAGAGCCTATGAAGATGACGATCTGCACGGTGGTGGTGAACTGGCGGTACAGCTGCGCCTCGCCGAACTCCCCCAGCGCGCTGCGGTTCGCGCCCGCCGCCTCGGCGCCCGACGTGTTGCGCGGCTCGCTGGCGTTTCGGGAGACCCAGCTCCCGTTGTGCCCCATGGCGAGGCTGGGGCTCCGCGCCACGCCGCTGGCCGCCCGCCCGCCCGCCCGCCTCGGGTCCCCGCGCGGGTGCCTGGCGGAGTCCTGGAGAGCCGGGGCAGCCGGCGGGCCCCTCACGTCTCCGCATCGCCAACCCCGCCGCCTGGGAGGCGGGGTGGGAGGGAGGCGAGGCCGCGCCCCATGCCTGGTCCCTCCTGGGTCCCCGTCAGCAACCACATGGAGGCGGCAGGGTCAGCGCCCCCCAGGCGTCGCCGGTCCCTCCTCCAGGGGGGTCGGGCGGCCGAGCCCACTCCGCAGGGACGGGGACGCAGGAGGCATCGATGGCCAAGGAGGGCGCTCCACGCCCCGCCGCCTGCGCCCTGGGCGCCCTGCACCGCCGGCCAGGGCAGCCCTCCGCGGTCCCAGGGCGGACGGGCGCGGCCGCGCTCCCTACAGGGAAGAGGACATTTGCCTGGAGCTATGTTTCAGCCCCACGGGCTTCGAGGCAGGATGGCGAAGTGAACCATCAAATGCCCAAGCCGCGTGGTGGGAGCTCAGACCCGTCGGCTCTGAACCCCAAGCCCCCGTGGGCGCCCCAGGCCTGGGCGGCATGCCCCGTGTCTCCTCAACATCCTAGTCCCGTGCGGATGGCGGTCAGCCAGCACACCGGGCGGTCTCCTGCCGTGCAGCCCTGGCCAGGGGCTCCCGCCTCGGCTCGGCGGCAGGCACCCGCTCCGCCGCCCCTCTCGGCCTCTGCGCGGCCGGGAGCCCCTCTCCTGGCCCCACTCGGGCCCCCGCCGCGGGGACACGGTCGGCGGCCCCGAGGAGGCCGGGGAGGACGCCCCCGGCGGGGCAGCGGCACCGCCCCCACGGCCGCCCGGCTCCACGCGCGTGCCCGGGCCGCGGGGGCGCGCGGCCGGAGGGGCGGTCACGTGACTCCGCGGCCCCGCCCCGCGCCGCCGAGGGAACGGCGCCATCTTGGCCCCGCGGAGCGTGACTTCCTCGCGGGGAGCGTGGGAGGCGCGGAGTGGTTCGTGTCTGGCTGCTGCGGACGCGCTCCCGACGCCTCCCCTGCTTCGCTCGTTTACTACGGTCGTTACTGCTCGGAATGTCTCCTGCAGGTGCTGTCTGGAGGCTCCTCATTGCTCCTCGCTGTCCCGGCTGCTCAGTCGAGCCATGGAGTAACTGGAGCTCTTAGGGAAGGTGCAATGTGAGAGCCGGGCCTGGGGGCGCACGACCGTAACCCCAGGACTGGGGAGGCTGAGAGAGGAGGATTGCAAGCCCTCAGCAAGCCCTGTTTAAAAACTGAAAATAAAATAGGGCTAGGGGGTCTCGCTCAGAGGTAGAATGCCCCTGGCTTCAATCCCCAGTACAAAAAAAAAAGGAAGAAGAAAGAAAGAAAAAGAAAATAAAGATGGAATACAGGAACCCAGTGTGGTTTCCTAGGCACTTTTATTGGGGCTCTTTTCTAAGATGTACATAGTATAATCCAGACATAGTGGATTCTGGCAATGAGTTGGGAGGAAGCGGCTTCCTGTGGGAGGATGCAAAGGTCGGGAAGGAGGGATAACCAAGTAAACTAGTAAAGAAAAGCCAGACAGGAGAAAGGAATGTGTACAGTATCCAGAGAAAGAATCTGGGGAAGACAGAAGAGAGACAGGAACGACAAAAGATTTGCTTGGTTTGACGTCATAGTTTCTTTTAAATAAATGAAGTTAAATGGTAGGGGGCCTTGACATAGTGAATGACACTATTAAATTCAAGGACAATAACCCTTAAGCATTGATTAAAATTACAGTTATTTCTTGGTTGCCCCAAGGATAATTCTAGTACAATTATGGTGACTTCAGTCTCGCTGGTAACCTTTCTAATTTACTGTTCTTTACGGGGCAAAAATCCATGTTGGGTACATCTTTGGATTCTCACAATGTATCTCAAATCATAATCCTCTATGTAAGCAGTTAAACATTTTGGTGAGGAGAAAGGGAAAATTAATAATTAAACTAAATGTGTTTAAAAAAAAAAGAAAGCCATTTCCAGTAGTTAAAATTAGTTCTGTAGGCCAAACATAGTTTTCAAGATGAAACGCCTTACACAATAATTATAAAGCATAAATTACGATAGTTCACTAGCATCCAGCACAGTCTTAGGAAGAGTCAAAGAAGACTGTGTGAAGAGTTACTTGATAATAGTTGTAAAACCACTCCTTTGCCCTGTTCACGCTCTGGCCCCTATTCAAAACTATTGGGAAAAAGGTGTAGAAGAGTCTATTTTGCAGTTGTAAAGAGTGAAGAAAACAAGAAACCTCTTGTGTTTTCATTCTGGAAAGACACCATTAAATCCTCTACAGCCCCCTAAATTGGTGTTAGGGTGTAGGTTTAGTAGAATCAAGAAATAACCTGATGAACTGATGTCACTATGATTCCCAGACTTGAGGAAGGATTGCCTTGTGATGTCTTCTTGCTGTGTTTTCACGGGGTTAGAAGGGTGCCTTTTATTAATGTACCTTTTTTTATTTTTGAGTTTTCTTGTGGGTTTTTTTTTGGGGGGGGTACTGGGTATTGAACCCAGGGACATTCTACCTCTGAACTACATCCTCCAGCCCTTTCTAAATTTTGTTTTGAAACAGGTTCTCCCTAGATTGCTGACAGTATCACTACACTGCTGAGGCTGGCCTTGAACCTGCAATCCTCCTGTCACAGCCTCCCAAGTACTGGGATCACAGGCATGTGCCACCATGCCCAGCTTAGTGTACCTTTTATAAGGGTGCAAATCACATTCATGTGGGTAGAACCCTCATACATAATCATAGCATCACATTGGTTGATGAAGTTTCAACACAGGAATTTAAGAGGGGAGGACAGAAATGTTTAGACCATAGCAGATACTATGTCGAAATGAGCTGGACAGTACTAACATCTGGCAGAAATCAGGTACAGCTATAGCTGAACACAAGTGATTAGAATCACCACTAATCACCAGCCTACACATGTAGGTGCTTCCAATATTATGCAAAACCCTCTGAAGCCAAAGTATAAGCAGATAATAGGTAATGGAGTCTTTTTTTTTAGCAACATCCAGGTCCAGATAATGCTATTTCAAGTAATTTTTCCTTATATTCATCTCCCAAAATGAACAGTATAAGAAGACATCCTCCCAACTTAAAAACACTTTGAGGCTGGGCATGTGGCACACTTCTGTAATCTCAGTACTTGGGAGGCTGAGACAAGAGGATCACAGGTTCGAAGCCAGCCTCAGCAACTCAGTGAGGCTCACATCAACTTAGCGAGACCCAGTTTCCAAATAAAAAATAAAATAGGGCTGGGGGTGTTGCTTGGAGGTAGAATGCCCTAGGTTCAATTCTGAGTACCACCAAAATGAAAAAAAGAAAAAATAAAGAACACTTTGTATTCCCAAAGTTTCAAAGTCAGTTGTCACTTTTGAGGTGGCCCACATTCTCCCCTGAAAGTGTATTTCTTACTTTCCTAAATAAATTTCTATGTCTCTGGAAAAATAAAGTTTGTTGTGATGATTAATTTTATGTGTCGGCTTGACTGGATTAAGAGTTGCCCAGATAGCTGGTAGAACATTATTTGTAAATGTGTCTGTGAGGGTGTTTCTGAAAAAGATTAGTATTTGAGTCAGTAGACTGAGTAAAGAAGATCTGACCTTACCAAAGTTGGTGGACATCCCATCTGTGGAGGGCCTCAATAGAACAAAAAGGCAGAAAAAGGGTGAATTTATTCTCTCCCCTTGAGCTGGGATATTCATCTTCTCCTACTTCCAGGCCTTAGGACTCAGACTGAATTACATAACCAACTTTCCTGGGTCTCCATGAGTCAATTCCCATAATAAATATATATACATATATGTAACTAGTTCTATTTCTCTGGAGAACCCTGATTAATACAAAATTGTTTTGTGATTTATGCAGTTGATTAGCACTGCGGATTTGCTTTCTTATAGAAATAATAAATATAACAATAGGGTTCACAGACAGTGTGGGGGCAAAAGGAGGGAGTGAGAGGTTCCTGGGGACTAACTACCTTGAGGGAGGTTCTACTCATTCTGTAGGTCTAACTCCCTCTTCAAAGTCCTGCCCTCTTCAGTCTCCACAGCATTTGATAGCGTCATTCTCCATGTGCCAGTAGTTCAGTCATTTAACACATGGTAAGGCTTTGTGTTAGGAAGGCAATTAGCTCTCCTGAGACTCCAGCTTTCTGACTGCAAATCTTGGGACTTGTTAGCCCCCATAATTGCATGAGCCAATTCTTGATAATAGTCTCTTTCTATATGTATATTTATCCTATTTGTTATATTTCTCTAGGGAACAATAGGTAACTTTTTAAAATAACTATTTCCCTTTCTGCTTTTTTCCCCCTTATACTTAAGCTTGCATAAATGATAACACATTTCTTTTGTCTCTTCATTTGTGTTCAGAAGAATTCCCAGATTCCAACATTCTTGGACCTTTATTGAAAAGCAGGAAGGAGCCTGGGTAGGGGGAAGAAGAAATGGAATAGAATTTAGGATAAATTCTGAAAAGCCTGAACAGCAGCATGCTGAGAAAAGAGGCATATTTATGGGACCTGGCTACCCATCTGGAACAAGCAGTTCTATTTCCAAATGACTATTTCTATATGAAATTTTTTCTATATGAAATAGTCATTTGGAAATATATATGAAAGGCATAAATAATGCGGGTTATTATGCAGCTATCACAAGTGATCAACAATATCTTATGCTCTTCTTCTGCCAGGCACACAGAAGACTATATTTCTCAGCTGCCCTTGCTGGTGGGCAGGGTCATGTGACTATTATGACTAGTGAAGTATGAGCAGAAGTGACAAGTCATTTGTGGGCTGAGACGGTGAAGCATTATTTGTGATACTCAAGTCTCTCGTCTGCTCTGCCATCGTGACTGTGAAAGGGACCTTGTGTTGAAATGGAAGAGCCAAAGAATGGTAGCAGACTATGTCTCTGAGTCACCCTACGGGAGGGCACATGCCCTGGACAGCCAACCAGACCCACAATAAATTTTGTATGAGCAATATTTATTGTACGAAACAACCAAGATTTTTACACTCGCTCATTATTACAGCGTAACCCAGTCTATCCTGGCAGATATAGTTATTGGGACCTGCACATTTAAGAGAGCACAGACTTTATTTCAGGGGAGTAGAAGGTATTGAGTCTGGACTTTTAAAAAATCTTTGCAAATGTTGTTAGTGGCAATAAGGATATCCTAGGTCCTTGTAAAATGAAAATTATAGTTGATAATAGAGCCCTTGGGCATCTTTGAATTGAACTATTGGGTTTTTCACATCTGAAAACATGTTGGTCTCTGATAAACTTATGTTGTTTAAATGGCTTTTTGGAGAGTACTTTAGCTTAATATACGCAATAACCCATTTCTCTTTTTCTGGACACCAGGATTATCTCTTTGCACAGGCAAACCTACCAATTCTTTCACGATTAAAGAGTCTAGTTCAGTGTGTGTTGGGGTGGGGGTGGGGGCAACATGAATGTTGGTGTCAATTGGCCCTGGGTTTGAATGCTTGCTCCACCATTTCTAATTGTGTTAAAGTAACATTGGGTACTTACTTTGCCTCTGTAAATTCAGTTTCCTCCTCTACCAACAGAAATTAAATTACTATTTTGCAAGGCTGTTTTGAGGACAATAAAATATTTCATGAGGCTGGACGTGGTGGCAACACCCATAATCCCAGTATTTGGGAAGCTGAGACAGGAGGATTGCAGGTTTGAGGACAGCCTCACCAAGTAGTGAGACGCTCATCAATCTAGCAAGACCCTATTTCAAAATAAAAATAAAATAGAGCTGGGGGACAGCTCAGAGGTAGAATGCTCCTGGGTTCAATACCCAATACCAAAAAAATAAAAAATAAAATATTTAATGAAAATCTCTCACAATGTCTGGCATATTATAGAACATCAGTAAAGTATAATTCTATAATATCAATTCCAGTTATTGATGTTTAAGAAAAACAAATATGAAAAGAGGAAAAAGCATTGTTTTCCAACACTTAAAAAATTCCCTCATGCTGGGGATGTAGCTTAGTGGGAGAGTGTTTGCCTAGCATGAACAAGGCTGTGAGTTCAGTCCCCAGCTGAATATAATAATAATAATAATTCTTTCTCCATAGATTTTTTTTAAATGCTAGCTAATAAGCCCTATATTTCAGGAAAAGAAAGAATTACTTATTTTGCAATAAGCAAATGATTGTGGCTTTTGAGGAAATTTTGCTTGAAGATTTAGAAGTCCAAAATTTGGCCTTTACATCATTGCTCATATTCTTATGGTTCTTAGTTTTTGATATGTTAAATTGCCATCAAAGCAATGATCTGTTTTTGTTTTGTTTTGTGCAGTACTAGAGATTGAACCCAGGGGTATTCTACCTCTGAGCCCCCAGACCTTTTTTTTTTTTTTGAAACAGGGTCTCACTATATTGATGAGAGTTTCACTAATTGCTGAAGGTGTCCTAGAATCTGCTATCCTCCTGTCTCAGCCTCCCAAGTACTGGGATTATAGATGTGCACCATCACATCCGGTTCTGTTTAAAACATATTAATACAGCCCTTCATGTATTCCAAATTTTCCCAATACATGGATTGGGAAATGGTTTCCTATGATGACTCTATGATGCAGTTTGCCAATCTCTAATAGTACTTGGACCTACAGACTTGGTATTAAATTAATCAAGGATATCAGGGAAGTGGGAAGTTGAACACCCTTCCCTTCGCTTCCCTCCCCTTCCCTCCCAGGAAGCCTCAATAGTCACATACACACAGACATAAACATGTGCATACACGCATAGAGATGATAAAGCAAACTGGACATTGGGGGGGGGATACTGGGAATCAAACCCAGAGGCATTCTATCTCTGAGCTACACCTTCAGACCTTTTTTAATTTTTTATTTTGAAACACGGTCTCACTAAATTGCTGAGTATCTCACTAAGTTGCAGAGATTGTCCTCGAACCTGTAATCTTCCTGTTTTAGCCACCCAAGTACTGGGATTATAAGTGTGTGCCATCACACCCAGCTAAACCAGACTAATTTTTAATAGCAAACATGCCAAATTAAAATATCTTTGAGTACTGTCGCCCTCAAAGGAGTCACCTTGGGAAACTAGTTGTTAAAGAATATCTTGATTTCCAAACTCCTTTGGGGGACTCCTCTTTTATGGTTAACTTCAGAAGCTAGCACAATCTTTCCTGTATTCCTGGTCATAACAAATATGTCTCTTAAGAATAAATTTGATTTTTTTATGAGTCAAAAGTTATCTAGGACCAATTCTGGAGATCTAAGTGATCAAGACAGTAATATCTTCTTTAGCAAAAGATGAGCTATGACTATAAAGTACTATGACTCATAGTCTAACTTGGAAGGAATAGCATAGCTTTGAAATAAAAGTATATACTTAACTCATTCCAAGATTTAAAGGGCAAGATTCATTTGAGCACATAAATATGTAAGTGCATACAAATCTCCACAAAGTGATGCAGAAGTCAGCAAGTAATTTTTATTTCATACTTTCTTGAGCCACAGAAACAGCACTGCCTGTGCGCCAGGCCATGGAGCACTGCCAGAAGAAGGACCTTTACCTCCCAGAGGGAGAAGGGAAAGAGGGCAAGACTGGAAAGGTATGCAAAGAAGTGATGGCTGAAAACTTACTATATCTTGCCAAAAATATAAGCCTAGAGATTCAAGAAGCTGAGTGAACCCCAAACAGTAAACCCCAAGAAGTCCACACCAAGACACATCATCATCAGACTTCTGAAAACTAAGAAAAAATTCTTAAAAGTAACCAAAAATAAGTGTCACATTAACCATAAGAAAAAAGCAGCTGGGCAAGGTGGCACACACTTGTAATCCCAGTACTTGGGAGCCTGAGACAGGAGGATCACAGGTTCAAGGACAGCCTCAGCAACATAGAGAGACTCTCAGCAACCTAGTGAGACCCTGTTTCCAAAACAAAAAGTGAAAGGGGCTGGGGGTGTAGCTCAGAAGTAGAATGCCTCTGGGTTCAATCCCCGGTACCGTTAAAAAAAAAAAAAAAGCAATTTCAATGACAGCAGATTTCTCACTGAAACCATGTAGGTCAGAAGGCAATGGTACAAGTATATGGAAATAGGCTCAACATCATTAGGGAAATGCAAGTCAAAACCACGGTAAGATATCTCATCCCAATTAGAATGGCTACTCTCAAAAAGACAAAAAAAAATGCTGGTGAGGATGCTAAGAAAAGGGAATGCTTAACACTGTTAGTGGGAATGAAAATTGGTATAGCAATTAAGGAAAATGGTGTGGAGATTCCTTTAAAAAATTAGAAATAGACTCTTGTGCAGGATGAGAAAGTGGGGTTTATTTCCAGTTTTCTGCATGTGGTTAACCAGTTTTGCCAACACCATTTGTTGAAGAGGCTTTTTTCCAGTGTATGTTTTTAGCTCCTTTGTCAAAAATCAATTGGCTCTAAGTGTGCAGATTTGTTGCTGAGTCTTCTATTCTGCTCCATTGGTCTATGTGACTGCTTTTGTGCCAATACCATGCTGGTTTTATTACTATGGCTCTGTAGTATAGTTTGAAGTCAGCTATTGTGATGTCTACTGCATGGTTCTTGTTGCTGAGAACTACTTTGGCTATTCTGGGATTTTTATTGTTCCAAATGAATTTAAGGACTGATTTTCCTATGTCCGTGAAGAATGACCTTGGTAATTGAATGGGTATTGCATTGAATCTATAGATCACTTTTGGAAGAATGGACATTTTGATACTTATTCTGCCTATCCAAGAGCATGGGAGATCTTTCCATCTTCTAAGGTCTTCTTCAATTTCTTTTTTCAATGTTTTGTAATTTTACTTATAGAGGTCTTTTACCTCCTTGGTTAGTTTTATTCCTAAGTATTTCATTGTTTTGGGGGGATATCGTGAGTGGAAATGTTTTCTGGATTTCTTTTTCAGTGGATTTATGGTTGGCATATATAAAAGCTTCTGATTTTTTAAGATTGATTTTGTATCCAGACACTTTGCTGAATTTGTTGATCAGTTCTATCAACACATAGGCACAGGCAAAAACTTCCTCAACAAGACCCCAAAGGCACAAGAAGTTAAAATGAGGATCAATAGGTGGTATTGCATTAAACTGAAGAGCTTCTGCACAGCAAAGGAAACTATCAAGAACCTCAACAGAGAGCCAACAGAATGGAAGATTTTTGCCAGCTACTCCTCTGATAGAGGACTAATATCTAGAATATACAGAGAACTCAAGATACTCACCACTAAAAACAAACAAACAACCTAACCAAAAAATGGGCACATGAACTAAATAGACACTTCACAAAAGAATAAATACAAATGGCCAATAAATGTATAAAAAGATGTTCAACATTATTAGCAATCAGAGATGCAAATCAAAACTACCCTGAGATTTCACCTAACCCCAATTAGAATGGCAATCATTAATAACACTAACAAAGCTGGGCGTGGTGGCGCACGCTTGTAATCCCAGTACTTGGGAAGCTGAGACTGGAGAATCCGGGTTCGCTGCCAGCCTCAGCTACTTAGTGAGACTCTCCACAACTTAGTGAGACCCTGTCTCAAAATAAAGAATAAAAATAGGGCTGGGGTATTGGGGTTGCTCCAGCGGACGTTACTTGCTCCGTAGTCTCGCCATGGAGGGTGCTGCTTTAGGCAGCACCCGAATAACTATTCCATGGTTCCTGCCATGGAAGGTCGTTGCTCCCTGCTGCTTCCTAAAAACTATTCCATGGTTCCTGCCATGGAAGGTCGCTGCCCAGACAGCTTCCGAAATTCCATGGTTCCAGCCAC
Organism: Glis glis; assembly: GCA_004027185.1. NCBI lineage: Eukaryota > Metazoa > Chordata > Mammalia > Rodentia > Gliridae > Glis > Glis glis. Next base: position 2,640 of record PVJS01019003.1, on the reverse strand, counting down.
GGAAGGTCAATGCACCAGGCAACTTCCTGATCAATAGTCTTCTTGCATGAAACAACACAAAGTCTGATATAGTAATTTGCAAAATAATTACATTTAATAATTGGGGGATCAGGGAAGAGATAGAGATGACAAATTCTCCCATCCATCTGTAGCCAGCACCTTGCTTTTATAAACACTTTAAACAAAACATCATAAAGGTTAATCAAACACAGAAATCAACAATTATCATGGGTTACGGTAAAGAAGGTCAGTGAGGCAGGCATGTGACAAACTTAGGGGAAGGAGGGATTAGACATTACTGGGTGGAGATGACATCAAAGACAGCACCTTAAAGATTACACCAGGTCCCTTGGAATGTGTCCGCTTGCAGACAGATCCCACCCAGCCAAATACCATGTATCCAAACTGGGCTGGTCCAAGATGATAATCTCAGTGTGCTTCTAAGACAGGCCTTGGCCCTTGACACTGGGGATGTAGCCTGGAGGTAAAATGCCCCTGGGTTCAATCCCCAGTACCACCAAAAAAATAAAAAATGAATAAAATAACACAAACAATAACAAATGCTCATGAGGATGTGGAGAGGTAGGAACTCTAATACACTGTTGGTGGGATTGCAAATTAGTGCAACCACTTTGGAAAACAGTATAGAGGATCCTCAGGAGACTGGGAATGAACCTACCATATGACCCAGCAATACCACTTCCTGGTATCTACCCAAAAGAATGGAAACCAAACTACTAGACTAATGCATGCGTATCTATCTTTATAGCTGCACAATTCACAGTTGCCAAACCATGGAACCAGCCAAGATGTCCATCAACAGATGAATAGATACAAAACTATGGGATATGTACACAATGGAATTTTACGCAGCCATAAAGAAAAAATTATGACATTTACAGGGAAATGGATGGAATTAGAGAACATTATGTTAAATGAGATCAGTCAGTCACAAAAAGTGAAAAGTCGATGTTCTCCCTAATATGCGGAAGCTAGGGAGAATAGGGCGTAGGAGGGACTCCTGACAAAGATGGAGAAAACCTCAGATGAGTAAAGAAGACGACCTAACTGAGGGAGATGGGAGGGGGGAAGAGGGAAACACCCTAATGTACAGGATGTACATACACAAACTTACAAAGTCAACTACTATGCTGAGCATGAGAAGGAGGGAAGGGGGAAGGATTGGGGGTGGGAATTGGGGAGAACTAATTGAGCGATGTGTGCATGCATACTTCTACCACCCTGAAATTCGTCAAGATGTATGATTACAATGCACCAATAAATAAATTAAAAAAGAAAAAAATTAGAAATAGGAGCCAGGTATGGTGGTGCATGCATGTAATCCCAGTACTTGGAAGACTGAGACAAGAGGATTGCAGGTTCAAAGCCAGCCTTGGTGACTTAGCAAGGCTCTCCGCAACCTAGTGAGACCTTGTTTCCAAATAAGAAATAAAATTGGGCTAGGGGTGTAGATCAAAGGTAGAATGCCTCTGGGTTCAATCCCCAGTGACACACACACACACACACACACACACACACACACACACTTAGAAATAAAGCTATTATATAATCTAGCAATCTTATTTGGTATATATACAAAGGAAATAAAAGCAGTATGTCAGAGAGATACCTGCACTTGCATGTTTATTGCAGCTCTTTTCATAATAGCCAACCTAGGTGTTCATTGGTGGGTAAATGGATAAAGAAAATGTATATAAACATAAGTGAATATTATTCAGCCATAAAATATGTCTTGTCATTTGTGGCAACATGCATAAATCTGGAGGACATTATATTAAGTAAAATAACCAATCACAGAAAGATAAATACTGCATGTTCTCACATGTGAAAGCTAATAGAATTGATTTCATAGAAATAGAGAGTAGAATAGTGATTATCAGAGGCTGGGAAGGGTGGGGGTGGAGGTGGAGAAAAGATGGTTAAGAGGTACAGGGGTGCAGTTGGATAGGAGGAATAATTTTTAATGTTCTATAGCACGGTAGGGGAACAATGATGGACAACAACTAATTGTATATTTCAAAATAGCTAGTAAAGAGAATTTTGAATGCTCCTAACACAAAGAAATAATAAGTGTTTGAGGTGACAGATATGCCAATTACCCTGACCACATTGTATAGATGTATTGAAATGTCATACTGTACCCCATAAATATGTATAATTATCATGTGTCAATAAAAATAAAAAATATATTTTAAAGAAACAGCACATTTTGCAAGTGTTGAAAGAAAAAGAATGGTTGACCCAGAATTCCATATATAGTGAAAATATCCACGACAAATGAATAGGAAGAGGTTTGTTATTTTAAAATTGGTTGGACAGCCGGGCGTGGTGGCGCACACTTGTAATCCCAGTACTTGGGAGGCAGAGATCGGAGGATCTGGGTTCGTGGCCAGCCTCAGCTACTTAGTGAGGCCCTCCGCAACTTCGTGAGACCCGGTTTAAAAATAAAGTATAAGGCTGGGCGTGGTGGCGCACACTTGTAATCCCAGTACTTTGGGAGGCGGAGACCAGAGGATCCGGGTTCGTGGCCAGCCTCAGCTCTCTCTCTCTCTCTCTCTCGCTGTCTTTCTCTCTCTCTCTCTCTCTCTCTCTACTTAGTGAGGCCCTCCGCAACTTCGT
>PVJS01019002.1:0-34217 GCA_004027185.1 Glis glis | reverse complement strand
TTACTCTTAGTGACTTACTAATATCACTTAGCATAATGTTCTCTAGTTCTCTCCATTTCGCTGCAAATGATGTGATTTTGTTCTTCTTTGTGGCTGTGTAAAATTCCATTGTGTACATATCCCATAGTTTTGTGATCCATTCATCTGTTGATGGACACCTTGGCTGGTTCCAAAGTTTGGCAATTGTGAATTGTGCAGCTATAAACATAGTACACATGCATTAGTCTGGTAGTTGGGTTTTAGTTCTTTGGGGAAGATGCCTAGAAGTGGTATCGCTGGGTCATACGGTAGGTTTATTCCCATTCTTCTGAGGATCCTCCACACTGTTTTCCAAAGCAGTTACACTAATTTGCAATTCCACCAACAGTGTATTAGAGTTCCTACTTCTCCACATCCTCACCAGCATTTGTTGTTGTTTGTGTTTTTAATGATTGGTATTCTAATTTGCGTTAGGTGAAATCTCAGGGTAGTTTTGATTTGCATCTCTCTGATTGCTAATGATGTTGAACATTTTTTCATACATTTATGGGCCATTTGTATTTCTTCTTCTGTGAAGTGTCTATTTAGTTCACTTGCCCATTTTTTTGATTGGTTATTTGTTTTTTTAGTGATGATTTTTTTAAGTTCTCTGTATATTCTAGATATGAATCCTCTATCGGAGGAGTAGCTGGCAAAAATCTTCTCCCTTTCTGTCGGCTCTCTGTAGAGGTTCTTGATTGTTTCCTTTGCTGCACAAAAGCTCTTTAGTTTAATGCAACCCCACGTATTTATCCTCATTTTAGTTTCCTGTGCCTTTGGGGTCTTGTTGAGGAAGTCTTTACCTGTGCCTATGTGTTGAAGTGTTGGGCCTATGCCCTCTTCGAGTAGCTGCAAGGTCTCTGGTCTGATTTCTAGGTCTTTGATCCATCTTGAGTTGACTCTAGTGCAGGGTGAGAAGGTGGGGTTTATTTCTATTTTTCTGCATATGTTTAGCCAGTTTTGCCAGCACCATTTGTTGAAGAGGCTATCCTTTTTCCAGTGGGTGTTTTTAGCCCCTTTGTCAAAACTCAATTGGCTGTAGGTATGTGGGTTTGTTTCGGAGTCTTCTATTCTGCTCCATAGGTCTATGTGTCTGCTTTTCTGCCAATACCATGCTGTTTTTATTACTATGGCTTTGTAGTATAGTTTGAAGTCAGGTATTGTGTTGCCTCCTGCATGGTTCTTGTTGCTGAGAACTACTTTGGCTATTCTGGGTTTTTTGTTGTTCCAAATGAATTTAAGGACAGATTTTTCTATGTCAGTGAAGAATGACTTTGATAATTTAATGGGTATTGCATTGAATCTGTAGAGCACTTTTTAGAGAATGGACATTTTGATGATATTTATCCTGCCTACCCAAGAACATGGGAGATCTTTTGCATCCTTCCCTTTCTCCCATGACCCAGCTCTCGGAAGAAAAGGAGAATAGGTAACTACTTTGAAAATGGCTAAATCTCACTGTGCACCGCTACTAAGCCAGCGCCTTTCTGTAGTTCACTCAGACTGTTTGTGGGGATGATTTTCTGAAGTGCAAAGTATTTTTTATTAGATTTCACCTATTGTCTATCCACTATTTGAGCGATTTTAACTTATATCAAGTTTATGGTTAGGGGAAATCCCTCTGAAATTGTCACACATTAACTATCAGTTCTCATGGGAGTATTTTTGTAATATGTCTAATGTTCCATCCCCACACTCTTGGTATTTGTTATGGTTTGGATGTGCAATGGCTCCAAGAATTCATGTGTTAAACTCATGGTACCCAATACAGAAAGATTCAGGTTCAGTGGTGGGGGGGGGGGGTTAGGCATGATTGGATCAGGAGGACCCTGACCTCATCAGTGAATTAATCCATTGATACCTGGATGGACTTGTGGAAAATGGGACTTAGTTAGAGAAAACAGATCATCAGAAGTGTGCCCTGGAATACTTTATCTCCCCACCACACACACTCATCCCTTCCTTCTCTCTCTCTCTTTCTCTCTCTCTCTCTCTCTCTCTCTCTCTCTCTCTCTCTCTGTTTTCCAGCTGCCATGAACTCAGTAGCTTTCCTCTAGCACTCCCTTCTGCCATGATGTTTCTGCCTTGGGGCCAGTTGACCATAGGCTGAATTCTATGAAATCATGAACCAAAATAAATCTCCCCACCTCTAAGTTGTTCTTGTCAGGTGTTTTGATTGCAGGGATGAAAAGCTGACTGACACAGTATTTTAGTAGTAAATAAGAGATACTGTGTCAAGCCCTGCTTGTCAAATGTCATTTAAAACAGGATGTCTTGAAAACAGCATCTTATAACATCATTTTGGGTGGCTGTGGGCAATTTAACACTTCTCTCATGCCTTTAAAAACCACAAGGAATGTGTTGAAGGGTGGTTTTCATAGGCCACAGGTGTTTGATTCAAATATCCATTTTAGTCATACCTATCTATATTGCATGTGTTTATGCACATATGTAGTTTTATCATATACAGTTTCATAAATTGCATGTCATATATATATATACATATGATGAAGACAATGTTAAAGTACATATTAATAATTTTATAATAATGAATCTTTAAACACTTTCTTGAATGCAGAGAATACTTTAAATACTTCAAATAATGTACAGAATGATTTACTTGTGTATTTAGAAATAGTTTAACTTTTACGTGTTAATAAGAAATAAGAAAAGTACTTTTGTATAGTCAGTCTATAGTCTCTTTCTATATATATATATCACCTTTATTTCCAAAAGAGAGATTAATTACATTTTATAGCCTAAGAGAAAGGGTGTACTAACACAAGATTTTAGATCTCTCTCTGAGCATGAAACTAATTCAAATTAATAATGGAATAATTGGCCCTCTCTGTTGCTACATGTATTACCTAATTAGAGAATGAATAAAATGTCACAGCAAAGAGAGTGACATTTGTTTAACAAGAAATCATTAACAACATGTCTGCTCCTATTGAACTTAGAAAAGGCGATGGAGGTGAGTATGTCTGATAACCTAGTGATATGTCAATTCACTTTACTCTGCATAATGTGAAAAACACCACATGTCATTTTAGATTTCTTCTCTAGAATTGCACTTATTTATAGCTCTGGAAAAATAAATACAAAGCAATAGTTAGGAGAAAATTTCATAAACTAATCACATTTTTCTTCACTTCTCTTTTCTGTGGAGATTCCAAATGTGACAAAGTCATTTGTAAAAGGAAACTTTACTTCCAGGTTTAATATTAAAATTGGGTCAATTGTACATTTATGGTCCTGATTAATATTATATGCTAAAACTATTAGTCATTTCCTTTTATTAAGATTAGTGATCATGTGTAAAATTATCATTAGTAGAATATGTACTTTCCTACATTTATGTGTCCTTTATGAAACAACCCAGTACTCATCCTTCCAGATTAATTCCACTGGCCTACAAATATACCCTTTTTCTCTCCTTTTGAGTTTGAATTTTCTTAAGGTTCTCCATTTCCTAGATTAAACCATCGCTACAGACATTGTTTTCTGTGTTAACACAGGTTTAGTTCAGTTTTTATGTTCTTTTCCTTTCGTTCTTTTTTTTCGTTGCCTTTTTTCTTCTTTTCTTAGATCTGAAAACTGAACCTGATAAACAAGATAAATTGGGAGATTCAGGTTCTATAACAAAACTCAGCAATAAATAATTTGGAGCCAGAAATCTTCAGTGGAATTGAAAATTTTAGGAGAATATGTGGCTCTACACATTTGCAAATGTGGGAATAGACAAATAGCTTCAGAACATAATAACCAGCTGTGGCTATCGACTGTATTACTAGCTTTGAAGTTTGCATTTCCCAAGGGCCTCTTGTATATATTTTGCTATTCATTGCCCTTCACACAAATGTTGTTGTGATTTAATAATGACTTCAGAGGTTTATTGGTCGCACACTCATTCAGAGGCCTTCTTCTTAATCTAAATGGTAAGGTCTGAGTCTGGATCTTCAACCAAGGCTCATGGGTCAAAGGCTTGGTCTCCAATTCAGGAGTGTTCAGAGGTGGGTTTTGGGGAAGGGACTGGATCATGAGGGCTCTGACCTCATCAAGGGGTTAATCCATTAATGAATCCATAATTAGATGGAATTGTGGGAAGGTGGTGAAGTCTTCAGGAGGTGAGGCCTACTTGAAAGACCTAGGTCATGGGGTGCATGTCTTTGAGGGGTATGTTATGTCACCAGCCCCTTCCTCAGACTCTCTCTTTGCTTCCTGGCCAGGATGAGGTAAACAGCTGTGTTCCACCAGACCCTTCTGCCATGATGATCTGACTTGCCATAGGTTCAAAGGAATGGAGACAGCCAACCATGGACTAAAACCTCAAAACTATCAAAATAAACTATCAAAATAAACCTTTTCTCCTTAATTTGATTTTCTCATTTTGACACATGACTGGAAAGCTAACTAATATACTATGTTTATGATGCAGTCTTCCTATATTCACATACATTGAGAAGATATTTCTTGATTAATAATTTTATCTATTTTTATTTTTCTATACACTTACTTAGGTTCATTTAAGATTTAAGATAATATTATATTTAGGAAATTATTTGCTGGCACCACAATTAAGAGTCAGGAATTAGCCAGGCATGATGGCATATGCTTGTAATCCCAGTACTTGGGAGGCTGAGACCAGAGGATTGCGGGTTCGTGGCCAGCCTCAGCTACTTAGTGAGGCCCTCTGCAACTTAGTGAGACCCTGTTTCCAAATAAAGAATAAAAAATAGGACTGGGGGTGTAGCTCAGAGGTAGAATGCCCCGGGTTCAATCCCCAGTACCGCAAAAAAAAAAAAGAGTCAGGAATTATAGACCCAAATATATTTTTGTTAGTAGTCCCAAATGAATCTAAAAAAATAACATTTCTGTTCCTGGAACTGAGAATTTGGGCTGAGAATATCTCTAGTTTTTGTGGGTCTGGTTCTCGTGAGTCTTACAGTCCAGGGGCATGAGGTCAATGAGTACAAAGATGAACACAGTAAGATAGAAACTATAATATTACTGCAGCAGAAGCATAAACAAAGTAAGATGAGAATGAAGACGAGAGGGAAATTGATTTTTTTTTTTCTGAACAGATCAACTGTACTTTCCTGAGGCAGGAAACAAGACAGATGCATACAGAACAAGATATGCCACATGGCATAATAAACAGTGCTTAGTGGAGGTTAGCAGCAGCAAGCCGGAATATCATGGAGGAAAAAATGATTATGAATAAAACAAAGGAAGCTTCTTGAAAGAAGGAGTGTTTTAGAACAAGGAAGTATGAGTCCTATTTAAGCTGGAAATTTTTAAATCAGCAAAAACAAATGTAGTTGTAGCTTGTACTAAGCATATTGTTAGATCATATGTTATTACTGAGATCACATATTAATTCCTTTAAAAATGATGAAAACAGAGAAGCTATATAAAATTAAGATATATTTTAAATGTATTTAAAATTTCACATAGGTTTGATAAAAGGAATGAGTCTATTAAATGAGAATGATGATTCCATGAGAAAAGAAAGAAAATTGATCCTTTTTTGGAAATTGATCCTTTTTAGGAAGCCATTTATGTGTCGTAAATGGCTTCCAAATATTTTCAAGAACTTGTATAGATAATCTAAAAGTAAAATGTTGCTTAGCTTCAGTATAACGTTGTCATTTATGTGTAAGTCCTTCTGCAAGACTTCAGAGGGTATTAGGAATCACCAGGCACAGGAATCAACATCTGATTTTGTATTAGGCATTGGTTGATTTCTGTGTTGATCAGCTTTCCATTAGTGACAACAAAAATGAGATCATCAGCTTATTGGAGGACACGATTTATTTTGGCTTATCGTGTTGGAAGCTACAGTCTATGCCCAATGGGCTCTGATGCTTTGGGGTCTGCGGCAAGGCAAAACATCATGGCAAAACCACTCACTCCTGGGAGCAAAAGCGGGGAAGACGATATGGGTGGAGTTCCACTCCAGTGACCTAAGTCCTCCCCGCCACCCCACCTGCCACAGGTTCCACCTCCTCTCAGCAGCATCACTAGGCGGATCAGGCCTTTAACTCATGGGACTTGGGAGACATGTAAGATGCACTACTGGGTACAGTGGTACATGCCTGTAATCCCAGTACTAAAGAGGCTGAGACAGGAGGATTGCAGGTTTGAGGCCAGCCTCAGCAATTTAATGAGGTGTCTGAGCAACTTAGCAAGATCCTACTTAAAAAAAAATAAAAATAGAGATGGGGTTGTAGCTTGGAGGTATAAAGCCTCTGGATTCGATTTCCAGTACCAAAAAAAAAAAAAAAAAACTAAACTAGGGCAATTGCTATCTATATAATTTATTCTAATATTAATATTATTTCCCCCACTACCTGATCCTAAAATTACCCAAATTATCTAATTTTCTCAACCTATTTCTATGTGTTCTCTCTTTTTTTTTTTTTGCAGTACCGGGGATTGAACGCAGGGGCGTTCTACCTCCGTGCTACACCCCCGGCCCTATTTTTTTATACTTTATTTTGAAACCGGGTCTCACGAAGTTGCAGAGGGCCTCACTAAGTAGAGAGAGAGAGAGAGAGACAGGGAGAAAGAGAGAGAGAGAGAGAGCTGAGGCTGGCCGCGAACCCGGATCCTCCGGTCTCTTCCTCCCAAAGTACTGGGATTACAAGCGTGTGCCACCACGCCCGGCCTATGTGTTCTTTTATATACAAATTAAAAATGAAACAAAACTTGAAAAGTTCTTTTTGACAATATAGGAGATTTGCTTTGATAACCTATTTAAAATATATATTTTATCAGGTATATTTAGGTAATTAAAAAGGGTTTAGGCTTGAGGTTTAGGCTGAGATGAAATTGGTTATTTCATCTCAGAATTATTATTTTTTTATGAGGTTCTGGGGGTTGAGCCCAGGGGCATTTTACCTCTGAGCAACACCCCCAGCCCTATTTTTTATTCTTTATTTTGAAATAGGGTCTCACTAAGTTGCGGGGGGCCTCACTAAGTAGCTGAGGCTGGCTGTGAACCCGGATCCTCTGGTCTCAGCCTCCCAAGTACTGGGATTACAAGTGTGCACCACCACACCGGTTTCAGAATTATTTTTAATATATATTTAGGTTTTAAAATGTTTTAAGTTTGATTTAATTATTCATTCATTAAAAAAGAAAAGGATTATCTTCAAGAAATCTCTCAAAAAATTTTTGAAGTACAATTAAAACACTTCTTTTATGAAAGCAATTTTATTTTGTCTTTTTGTTGCATAAATTTAAAATCTATAAAATGATTTGATATATAAGTATTTATGTACTTACATACAGTTAAGTGATCATTATACTCCAGCAAATTAACATCCATATCTTACATAATTATCTTCTTTGGCGGTGAGAGTATGAAAAACAAAGATTTTGTTATATAGGATGGAAGCAATTTTAAATACAGGAAAGCAAGGAGGAAAAATATCAGAAATATCCACAGATCTATCATCCAATATATGCAAATGTCAATATTACATCACATTAGATCACAATAGTTTTTAACATCAAATCTCATGCATAAATGCACATTTCTATCTTTTGTATTACACACTAAATGCTTGTGCCCACTCAAAATTCATATAATAAAATTTCATTTCAATGTGATAATATTTGGAGGTGAGATCTTTGGGAAATAATTAGGTCACCAGTGTGGAACCTTACTGAATGGGACTAGCTCTTGTATAAGAGACACACAAGAGGTTTTTCTTTTTCTTTTCCTTTTTTTTGTTTTTTCCTCTGCTCTCTGTCATACAAGTTCACGGTGAGAAGATGGATGGACATCTGCAAATCAGGAACCAAGCCAAGATGCCAGATCTTCCAGTACCTTGATCATGGACTTCCCCAGCTCCCAGAACTGTGAACTAAACATTCGTCTTTTTAGTGACCCCATCTATAGCAACAGCTTAGATCAGTCCAAACTGACTTAGACATCTGCCAAGTTCCCTTCCTCTCCATTCCTTGAGCCAAATCCAACTTCTGTCAGACTTTAATTTAATATTCCATATTTACTCACAAACCATGCGATGTACATAGGATCATTTTAACATTCACATATTATCCTCTATGCACTCTTCCATAAACTAATGTTTGCAAGATCTATGTTAACACATCTAATGCTCATATTGTGTGTTTCTATTTAAACACTAAAAAGAAATAGATTGAGAGTTTACTAGGTCATTTAGGTTAACATATTCCACTAACAGCACTAGACCACATTTAATTTGTCAAATAATCTATAACTATATATTAAATATTTAATTACTAACATCACATATGGAACAGGGCTGCTTTCCATTTTAAGACCTTCCTAAAATATAACGCAAGGAATTTCTTCCTTTGCATGTCATCTAAGAGCCTGTTGACTACTGTTGGAATTTCAATATTTGTCGCTCCCCAAACTCATGTTGAAATTTATTTGCCATCAGGAGAACACTGGGAAGTGAAACCTTTAAGATATGTGCAGGTCATGAGGTCTCGTGCCTAGTGAATGGACCAACTTCCATTGTCACAGGAGTGGGTATCTTTATCTTGGGAATGAGTTCACCTCCTCGTGCCCTCTCTTTTTCTCTCTTTGCCAGCCCTTTGATTATCTGGTGTCTCCTGTCATGCTGTGATGCAGTAAGAAGGCTCCCACCACATGCAGCTTCTCAATCTCGGACTTCCATGTCTCCAAAATTGTGAGCCAATACATTTTAATTCATTATAAGTAATACAGTCCATTGTATTCTGTTATAGCAGCACAAATCATTCTGAGATAACTACCTTATTTATAATTTGCCCCTTCACCATACACAAAGTATCTGGTGCTTTTTAATAAGAGTATTGGGTTTGCAAAGAAGTAATATGGAACGTCTCCCTTGGAACATCAGCAATATGAGCAGCATTTCATTTAGGAAATGACTTTAGAAATCTGAATCTATATTGTCATAAACTCACTTATTTTTGCAGAAGTAAGATAGGTCATGTAAGTGGATAAATGATCCAGTGTTTCAGTCTCAGGCTCTCTATATCATGGGTGTTAGTATGCTATTTGGATTTTATGAGAAAAAATTTAATATTTGAATGTGTATGTGATAGATCATAAATGTCATATGTTTGTAGCTGATACTAATTATTTAAAACCAATGTATAAGGCAATAAAATACATTTATAGGTCAGACAAAGAATGAGGATTTATATCTTTTCCTGGAAAAAGACTGATATTGGTCCCATAAAAAGTAATTTACAAGAGGATGATTCCAGATCAAATAAATACATGTAAATAGGTAGATATGGGAAATAATTCAATACTTTTGGGGATACTAAAAATTAGTAAAGACAGAATAAGGAAAAGAAAGCACAACATTAATTTAGAGAGGTAAAAAACAGCCATATCATTCAAGATTAGTTAGGGTATGCTGAGATTTTTTTCAATGAATTTATTTAGAGCATTATATCTCTAAGAAAATTCTTGACCTTATGATATATTCATGAGAATTGATACTTATATCAGTTAATGTATATACGGATAGAGACAATATAATATAAATACTTTAGAATTCACACTCCTAAAGTAAATCAGTACTTATATTTATGCAAATGAATGGAATTATTGTAAATTGGTACATAATTAGGTATAATCTGGATGATAATGAGCAAAGACATAGTATATAAACATTGAAGGTTAGAGTCTATTAAAGTCCAGAAAGTATTTGGAATTGATTATTATATTTCTTTTCCTCAAAAATATAGCTATGCTGGGCATGGTGGTACACGCCTGTAATCCCTGTACTTGGGAGGCTGAGACAGGAGAATTGCAGGTTTGAGGAAAGCCTCAGCAATGTAGTAAGACTCTCAGCAACCTAAAGAGACTATGTTTCCAAACAAAAAATAAAAAAAGAGTTGGGAGTGTAGCTTGGAGACAGAATACCCCTGGATTCAATCCCCAGTACCATAAAACAACAATAATGACAACAAACGTAGTTGTTAGTAGCTATAAATACAAACACACAGCACAGATTAAAATTTGAAGTCACATATATTTTAAATCACTTGTTTTCCATTCACAGGAAGGTAATCATTTTATAACACTTTTTAATTATTATTTATGAATTTTAAAAGTTAGACTACATTAACTTAGCAGATAGAAATATTTCAGAAGAGAAGATGTATTTACTGTTTATTTGTGAACTCAGTGGCTAAGACAATGCAAAGCCTTTGAAAATATCTAATTTCCAACTTAGCAGATGCACCAATACACTTAAAAGTGTTTAATATTTTCTCAGATTAATCACTGTTGCAATCATTCCACTACTTCAATATAGTTCTTGATTATCTCAATATGTATTAATTATTGTCATTACTTCTTTACAAACAGCTGATTATTCATCATTTCAAAGAGCTGGTCTTCGGTTTTATTTATAAGTTCTAGTGATTATTTATTTTTGAAGCTTGTTTTCTAATCCATTAATTTTAGTCTTTATCTTTTTTGACCCTTAATTAATTTGTAACATTGTTTATCATATCTTATTTCTTATTTTTTGTTTCAGTTTTTTAGATCATTACATTTTAGTGTCTTGTCTAATGATAAAAACATGCTGTTTAAATACAACTTTGTACATTTTAGGTCTTCTGAAATTTTTATTGTTGTTAACATATAAATTATTTGTTTTATAGCTAAAGTTTGTTTTACTTTGGGGTTTAAGAAGGTTTTTTATTATTATTTTTTGTGGTACTGGGTATTAAACCAAGGGGCACTCTATTCCTGAGCTACACCCCAACCCTATTTTATTTTTCAATTTGAAACAGGATCTCATTACCTTGTCAAGGCTGGCCTTGAACCTGTGATTCACCTGTCTCAGCCTTCCAAGTACTAGAATTACAGCTGTGCACCCCATGCCCTGCCCAAGAAGTTTTTAAAAGTGTGTAACAAATACATATTCGGATAGGTTTATATTTTGTTTGTTTGATTGTTCATTTGGTGTTCATTGATAACTATCAAGTCATGTAATGTAGCCTATACCATTTATTATTTTAAGCATTGATTAAGGTTTACTTTGTAGGTACATGTATGATTCCTTGCTTTTTTCTTCCATGATCAAAAGTTAAATTTGAATCTGTAAGTTTGATTCTATTGACACATACACATACATACACAAATGCATTTATATCCCAAGAAGTTACGGAAGATCTGCCAGCCCCTGCCTCTCTTTTTGAGAGCTCAATTCTTCTTGGGGGCTAACATCCATTTGATGGATAACTCGAAGTCAGTTCAGTTGAGAACTTAAGAGGTCACATATTTTTTTCTTATAGTGTGCCCCGTTCTATTTACTAGCATCTCCCACTCCACACCAAAGTTCTAATAAGTCAGTAAAACACTTCAGAAGCCTGAACATGAATTGTATAGCTAGAAATTTCTCTTCCAAAGTTTGGACATGTTTCTGAGTATGAAAACTGGCATTTGCTCCCAATCAAATATTAAATTCAAGAAAATATCTTCTTAGATGATGCTGCTGGAAAAAAATTGGTTACATTGAAGTAGAAAGTGGCATATTATTAATTTCCAGTCATCTGTGGATAAATTTGACCACGTGAAACTGTAATTCCAGCCTGTCTCTATAATCCAGCTCTGATTTAACTCTTGTTAATGACACAACTCAACTGCTACTACTTCTTCTGCCCCTTCTAATGCTATGACAGCAACTCCAAATGCCCTAATTATTGTTAGTACACACACATGCATGTGCACAAACACACATAGACACACACAATATTTTTGCTTACAATTGATGGTTGTCATCCTTGAATTTTTTTTTTTTTGTGGTACCCGGGGATTGAACCCAGGGGCGTTCTACCTCCGCGCTACACCCCCGGCCCTATTTTTTATACTTTATTTTGAAACCGGGTCTCACGAAGTTGCGGAGGATCTCACTAAGTAGAGAGAGAGAGAGACAGACAGAAAGAAAGAGAGCTGAGGCTGGCTGCGAACCCGGATCCTCCGGTCTCTGCCTCCCAAAGTACTGGGATTACAAGCGTGCGCCACCATGCCCGGCTCATCCTTGAATTTTGAACATTATTGTAATAAGTGTTCTAAAATGACATTGTGTTATTTGTTATAGAGAAACTTTACCTTTTTCATACAACTAATATGATCATTCGTGGTATTGCTACTACTTTATTACGTTTCTTACTATATAATAATATAAGTATGGCAATAAACTTCTGCCACCATGGATTTGAGGCTTTGCAAATAAGATAACATAAGCATTTTTGTGTGTGTGTGTGATACTAGGGATTGAACCCAGGGCAATTCTGTCTGTGAGCTACATCCCAGACCTATTTTACTTTTTATTTTGAAACAGAGTCTTGCCTAAGTTGAGGAGGTCCTCACATGACCAGCCACAAACCTGCGATCCTCCTATCTCAGCCTTCCAAGTACTGGGATTACAAGCATGCACCACTGAGCCTGGCTTAATATAAGCATTTGACATTGTTGTGTGTGTGTGTGTGTGTGTGTGTGTGTGTGTGTAACTTCTAGATGTAGTGGGATTTGTTAGAGTGTGGTAGTCTTAAGTGTATATGAGAGAGACGTAAATACTATGACTTCCTAGAGTAAGTTCCAAAGACTTAGTCTTATTAAAACCTGTCAGAAGGGCTCAGTGGTGCCCTTGTTCTCAATTTTACTCCTATCTTTCTTTAGTTACCTCAATACTTTACACACACCTCGCGACATGTCATGCACAACTATCCAGTATCTTGAATTTGGAACAGATATGTTAACATTGATATAGAGAGTCTTACTATGTTAGTCTAAAATTCAGAGATTAAAAACTTATCCTACTTCTCCTGCTCTATAATGTGCAAATTCTTCTCCCCTAAACCCATAGGAAATTTGATAACAAAGTCATTCCACAGTGATTTTTTTTTTTTTTTGCGGTACTGGGGATTGAACCTAGGGACATTCTACCTCCAGGCTGCACCCCCCAACCCTATATTTTATTCTTTATTTTGAAACTAAGTTGCGGAGGGCCTCACTAAGTAGCTGAGGCTGACAGCGAACCTGTGATCCTCCTGTCTCAGCCTCCCAAGTACTGAGATTACAAGCATGCACCACCACGCCCAGCCACGATGATTTTTTTCCAGCCATAGTTGCTGAGGTCTTTGTTGAGCATCCAGTGACCACAGCAGTTATTAAGCTGTGTCATGTTATGTTTCTTCATTGTCTCCTTTAAGAGAGATGTTGACACAAATCCCAGGTCTGGTCCTCGGCGTGTGACACTTTAAGAATGACCTGGCTTAGGTCTGCACTTGAAATGATGTTGCTCACAGCACACATACTGTCAGCATGACTTTGTGGGGCATAGCTTTCTGACTTCGTGAATATATACACACCCAGCAGTCCACTCTGGCTCCAGTTTGATACTTATTTGGTTAAGAGTTAGATTTAAAGAAATCCAGTGAATTGTTTGGCCAAGGATATAGGGTTTTTAAGTAGTAGAGTCAAAATTGGCATCAAAATATGATGACCCCTAGGTCTTTGCTCTTTGTTTGATAACACACTGAGTTACTCTATTTTCTTTTCTTTTTATTGGTGCATTGTAATCATACAACTTGTTAAAGTTCAGGGTGGTAGAGGCACACATGCACACAGCACTCATTGAGCCCTCCCCCAGTTCCCTCCTTATTCCCTCCCTCTCCCCTCCTTCCCATGCTCAGCACAGTGATTGGCTATGATAAGTTTGTGTATGTACATCATGTCCATTGAGGTGTTTCCCTCTCCCCCCTCCCATCTCCCTCATTAGGTCACCTTCTTCACTCCACTGAGGTTTTTCCTCCTTTGTCTGGAGTCCCTCCTATGTCCCAATTTCTCCCTAGCTTCTGTATATGAGGGAGAACATCTGACTTTTCACTTTTTGTGACTGACTAATCTCACTTAGCATAATGTTCTCCAGTTCCATCCCTTTCCCTGAAAATGACATAATTTTGTTCTTTATGGCTGAGTAAAATTCCATTGTGTACATATCCCATAGTTTTGTAATCCATTCATCTGTTGATGGGCATCTTGGCTGGTTCCATAGTTTGGCAATTGTGAATTGTGCAGCTATAAATATAGCTATGCATGCATTACTCTGGTAGTTTGGTTTCCATTCTTTTGGGTAGATACTCAGGAGTGGTATTGCTGGGTCATATGGTAGGTTCATTCCAAATCTTCTGAGGGTCCTCCACACTGTTTTCCAAAGTGGTTGCACTAATTTGCAATCCCACCAAAAGTGTATCGGAGTTGCTACTTCTCCACATCCTTGCCAGCATTGGTTTTTGTTTGTGTTTTTAATGATTGCCATTCTAAATGGGGTTAGGTGAAATCTCAAGGTAGTTTTGATTTGCATCTCTCTGATTGCTAATGATGTTGGACATTTTTTCATACATTTGTTTGCCACTTGTATTTCTCCTTTTGTGAAGTGTCTATTTAGTTCACTTGCCCATTTTTTGGTTGGATTATTTGTTTGTTTTGGGGGTTTTTTTGGTGGTGAGTTTCTTGAGTTGTCTGTATATTCTAGATATTAGTCCTGTATCAGGAGTAGCTGGCAAAGATCTTCTCCCATTCTGTCGGCTCTCTCTTGAGGTTCTTGAGAATTAATATGTGGGACTGCATTAAACTGAAGAGCTTCTGTGCAGCAGAGTTACTCTATTTCACTGATTCTTCCTCTCCTGAATCCATCTAATAGTATCTAAATGGCATTATGATAAACCCCTACATACTTAACAAGGTCCCTGTGCTCCCTTCTGCATCTATTCCCCAGGACTCACTGCATGAATCCCTCCCCATCACTCTTTCTGCTCAGCCACACTGGGTTACATTCTGAATTTTTACACATTTATTGGTGCATTAGAGTGTCACATCATAATGTAATTCATAGTGATGGTGACATACATGCACACAGCACTTGGTGAGCTTTCTCCCGCTCCCTCTCCACCCGCTCTTTCCTATACCTATTGAGATTGGCATTGGTACTCTCGTGTATGTACATAATGTTTCACATTTAATCTATACCAAAATCTTTGTGTATGCAGATGCTTTGTCTGAGAATTCTCCATCTCTCAGCAGGATCTTCTGTCCTGCTCCAACCTCTTAAACTCTTACCTGATGACAGCTCATCTTTCAGGTCTCGGGTGAAGTGTTACCGGTGGAATTTTAGTCCCCTGTCCCGGTTATACATTCATCACCTCCACCTGCTTATGCAGCAACCGATCCCCTTCATTTCTTCTCCTGGTTACATATCTAGTTTAGGATAGTCTCGGCACACATGTTTTATTCTAAGAAAAACACTCATTTTATATTTGAGATATACTGAATTAAAGTACTATTTACAACCAGTGTGTCCATTTATAGTCATAGATGGTTGTATTATAATGGTGGCAACAGTTTTCTTCAAATGCTGCTAATTAATGATACTATATATTTTAGGAGATATTAAAGTTTAAAAACTTGCTCAATGATGTGTCGCAAACAGTGCTAGGCGGTCTTCAGATATCTTGGGAAGTTGTTACTAGCACCACAGTCACTTAGTAAATAAGGAAACAGAAGCCAAGAAGAAAGGTGCTAAATACATCATTTGATGGAAGAATAGGTGACTAAATCCATCAAGTCCTTTATACTACCGAATCTCCCCTCTGGGAATATTAACTTGTGCCTGCATATGTCAAATAATTCTTGTCTCAGTGCCTTCTATCCCTTCAAATGTCAGGGTCCCTAGTCTTGATGGGTTTTTTATTCTTACCTGATCCTCTTAAAAGACGGCAGCATATGTCCTGGAAGACTTTTCTTTCTCAGCCTGTCCAAGCCTTCGGCTGCCCTCTGCTGGCCAAAACTAGTGGTTGGCACTAGCTTTTTAATATTCCAGTACTTTCTCAGTACATACCAGGAGGAATCCCAAAACAAAGAAAGCATATAACACTCCACCAATCACGACACACAGGATGCTGTATTAGATCAGTAGAGATTGTCATACGAGGGGCCGGCTCCGTGTTGCTTCTCTTACTTTCGAACAAAGGTATTTGTGCCCCGCACCTATGTAGAACAGGATTAGAATTTGCAAGAAATTGATATTTAAAGGCCAGATGGTTTACAGCCTATCTTTCACTTTTGCACAGCTATATCCATAAAATATATCTTATGAACACCATATTAAAAGTAAAGGCATTCCCAGAAAATGTTACTCTGAAGGCTGAGTCTTTATTCCAATCTGTGATCTGGTATAGTCTGATGGTAATGACATGCCATTTAGTAAAACTGCTTAATATCGTGACAAGTAAGTTCAGCCTGTGGTTCTATAAGATGGTGGAGTCTCCGATCTGCTGACTAAATGCACCCCACTTTGCTACCCACACGTTTTCATTTCCAAACCCACATAGCTTCGTAAAACATGCTCTGTGAACTGCCGTGGTCACTCTTGCCCCAAAGGAATAGGAGTAATAATACTTTTATTTTGCTGGTCTCTGTTTCACTCTGAGGCAGTTTTCCCTCCATATGTGCTATTGGGGAGTGGCAGACTTTGTCCTAAAAAAGGATAAAATGATAATAAAAGTATTTGCCTGAATCGCTAATATGTTCTGTAGCAAAGAGTATTACATTTGTGGTCAATGTGGACATAATTTCTATGACAAACATTTATTATAAAATAAACAAACATAACTAATTAATTAATTGACACCCCTGTGATGTTGAAAAGGTGTATGCTAGAGTTGCCACATACTAGCTGTAACAACACAAATGAAAGATAGCCTTTGTTTTTGCCCTGCTACCATGGGGATAATATAATCCATAACTACACACAGATAGGGTGAGGATACGTCTACCTTCCTTATGTTTTAAATTTATCTTTAAAATCACATAGAGGGAAACATTCACTTTTTGTTTCATAATTCTGTGAATTGTGGAAATAGCAGAGGGTTTTATAACCACCACCAGAATCAACAGTTTCATCAACCTCTGGAATTTTTTCTTGCCTCCCCTGTTTCATCAACCCCGGAAGCCATCCTTGACCTTTGGCCACCACTGCTCTGTTTCTATTGCAGCAGTTGTGCCTTTTCCAGAACGTTCTACGAATGCAATGATGAAGGCTGAAGCTGCCCTTTTCCACGAGGAGACTGCATTTGGGATTTATGCTGTTGTGCTTATTGGTCACTGTAGAAAGCACATATTTTAAAAGCGGGCTCCATTAAATCCAAAGAGGGACTTCACTCCCACAGCACACCTGGAGGTGGCTCACACGTGATGTGCATAAGCACAACTCCCACAGCACACACAGGTGTGGCACAGCACACCCAGGGTATCCGAGGCAACACCCAGGCACCAGGCGCAAGGTGCAACACCCAGGCAGGATAAGCAACATGCAGGAGCCAGGCCTGCTGACCAGGAGAACCCTGACCACCACATCGAGTCCCAAGCAGCCTGAGGACTGTGATTGTCAGCACTGGGAACCCCCAGCTCCTTCTGCCCAGGAGCCTTGCTACCTTGCCCTGCCCACCACCACCGGTGATGCTGAACTTGGACCTGGCCAGCTGTGCTGGTGGCCCTGGGGCAACTCACCACCTCCAGTTCTGGCTGAGCACTGGTTAAGGGCGGGCCTGAAGACCTGGACCAGACTCACAGCTGACCCGGACCCGAGACCCTGACACAGCCCACCGAGCTCCATGGCAAACGATTGAACAACCTGCTCTCCACGTTGTAGGAACCTTTCTCTCTCTCTGCCCTAAAATGGCACAGGTTGTATAAAGTTTGCATGGAGTGTTAACAAATAAAGAACCTGTCTTGGTCACGGTAGCAGAGATGTTCTTGAAACAACTGAGACCATGTTTTGGTTGTTTTCCAAGATCTAAAGAGAGAATGCTCATAAAGTCTCCTTTTAATATCCCTTCATCTGAGAATATCTTAATTGAGCCTTTATTCCTCAATAGTATTGTCCCAGGCTTTAGAATTCTGGGTTGAAAGATTGTTCTCAGGTTCCACAGAAGAGATTTCAATATGATGCTCCAGTGTTCTCTGACCCCCAACGTTTTCTGAAGAAAAATTTGCAGCAATTCAAATTATTCTTCCCAAATATGTAAAGTGTTTGTTTTCACTGTCTGCTTTCAAGATTTTATTTTTATCTTTGGTTCTCAGGTCTGGGATCATAATGCACCCTGATAAGCTTTTTGTTAAGTTTATATTTTTTAATGTTTGCTGAATGTTTTTGATCTATATATTTGTTTCTAAACTAAATTTGGATTTTTTTTACCATTTTCTTCATTTTTTCTCTGCACCAAACTTGTATCATTTTTCTTTGTAGAAATTCAAGGTAATAATTGTTTCATTTTTGATATTGTCTCCAATGTGTTGCGGCTTCGTTCTTTTATCTTTCTTTTTCTCTGTTAAATTGCTTTTTATTGACATATCAAGTACTTTGACATTTTCATCTCTTTTCTCCATTATGTTATTAAGTCCTAATAAGCTTTTATTTAGATATTAAATACTTCAGTTCTAACAAATTATATCTAGTTTTTAAAAAATGGTTTCTACTTTTATGATAAGAATTCTATCTTTCCTCTCCATTTTCAAGGGTTTTCACCTTCAATATGTGAATCTTGGTTATAATACCTGCGCTAAAATCTTTGACAACTTGGGGCTTATGGGTGTTACAGTTTATAGTTTTTATTATATCAAGCAAATTGAATTGGGCTTGGGATATCTTCAACAATATTTTTGAGATGTTTGATTCTTTTTAAATCATTTGGAGAATGTTGAATTTGTTTCTGCTTGCTTGTTTCTGCTGGCAGCTACCCTTGTACCATTAATGCCACAAATATTTTCTAATCTTCAGTAAATGGTGATACCAACGGCATTCTGTTTTTGTACCCTTTACTCTATCATTGGTGCTACCCTGTGTACGTACCATGTATAGGTTAGTTTTGGATTTCGATACTGGTAGCACAGATTAGCAGTTATTTCTGTAAAATCGAATATGTCAGGATTTTGTTGGCCATATATGGTCTCTGTTACATATTCTTTGTTTGTATACAAATGGTCTCTAACTTATAATAGTTTGACTTAAGTGTTTGGCTTTACGATGATGTAAAAGCAAGACACATTCAATAGAAAACAGACTTAGATTTTCCAGTTTTGATCTTTTCCCCAGCTAGTATTATGTGGCATGATGCTTTTTCAAGACGTTCAGCAGCTGCTGTGATCACAAGGATAAATAACCAACACACTACAGTGTGCACACAGCGTATGCACGGAGCACAGTGTGCTGTGTTGAAGTATACATTGTGCTGCGTGTGGTCAGCTAGGTGCATTAAATGCAGTTTTGCTTATGATATTTTCAAATTATCATGGGTTTACAGTACATAACCCATCTGAAGTAGAGGACCATCTTTATTGGCTTGTTTTCTTGTTTTATAGCACTTGGAAAATGCAAATACCATCCTTAGCTCATTGGCTATAAAAGTTTGTCCATGGGCCAGGCCATTGTGTGGGATGTGGTATTTTGAACCAAGCTCATAGACTAATCCCTTCTTAAAGCCTGCGCAATGCTTCTTTGAGTTTGTTCTGGAAATGATGAGTTCAATGGTAATTCTGAGGTTCCTATTTGTTCTACCATAGAAGTACAACAGCAAGAGAGAAACCTCACCTCTCAGCAGAGAATCTCCTTTATACTCCCTGGTTCCCAGATGTCCCTGGGCCTGATTTCTCTAGCCAAAAACATTTCTCTCGATCTTAGCCCCACACCCAACTCTTCTGCACATTTCCAAAGTAATGTAGCTATACTCAGAGCAAAAAAGCCAGAGAAAAGGCAGAGAAATGACAGGTCGCTTCCACACTTCTCGGACAACTTCTTCCTTGTACTTCTTCCTGACATGAGAGGCAGGTGATTTCTGCATTATGCTTTTGCAGCACCCAGTTTAATCCATGAGGATGCCTTGGAGCAGGAGGGGGTGCAAAAATGCATTATGCTCAACTCTCCAGCATATTGCTTAACTTGTAGTTTCTGTTGTGTGCATGTACTTCGCAGTTTCTCTAGGTCAGCCACACTTGGGAGATAAAGGAAGAAATGAAAAAAGGAGGAAACACGTTGGCATACATTCCTTACTGCAGATTTGAATTCCTGTCTCAATCTCCTGCTATTGTTTGTTTCTCAGAGTTCAGACCTTTTCGTTGCAATCAGTAGAAGAAATAGGTTGGAGTGGGCGTGTGTCGTCTTTGCTGACAACAGCTCTCTCCATGAACGTCTGTGTGATTTCCTTTACATTTTCGCATGTGCTGAAATCATAGACTTTAATGCTTGCCTTTTAAAAGCATTTTGAAATATCTAGGACAAGAGAGAACTGAACTGACTAAAATCTTGGAGAACTATGTATTGTATGCTTTATCAGGTTACGTACAAGATTCATGATTCCTAGGCGGACTTCATATGTTTTTTTTATTAAAAATATACTGTGTGAAAACATAGACCAAAGAAAATTACCCTCCAAATCTGACAATACCTGAAAACATAAATCACGGTTATGAAGAAGTAGAGGATAATTTAAATTTGAATCTGTTCACATCTATTAGGAAAAAAATTTACTCCGATTAAATATATTTACACACACACACACACACACACACACATGCACACAGATGCATGCAAACATATCCTCCTCATTTGACTCCATAGACTGCAGCAAAGTTGGAGGTTGATCATGAAACTATATAACAGAAAAACCCACATTTCTTGTGTTTCAATAGCTTTTGCATTGTCACCCTTTCTACAAAATGGGTCCATGAAACTCATATTCTTCAAAGAAGAAATGATTTTCTGATGTAGGCATGAATAAATATAACTCATCCGATATTGGGAAGTCTACGGAATGTTAACTCATAAAACTGTCACCATGAGCAACACCCTGTGAAAACATATGTCTCCACATTTTACAGCACGCAATTTCTTTACTATTTACCACATAACAAAAATGTCCTGCAGTATTTGAAGTTCATCATATTTTCGAATTTTCATTTATGTGTATGAAGTCATAACTGTAAATTTATTTTTAGGACCTGGAACTGGGTAATTAAATTGTTAGTTAATATAGATAACAGGAGGCGTAGTTTGACAGTTCACATAAATATTAAAACATACACATAATGATGCGAGGCGCTGGTACGTGTGCAAAGACATGGGCACTCATGCTAAATAGGAAACGACAATCTTAATTACACAAAGAAAATAATTAACACCAGCACATTCATTAAAAATATCACAAAACAAAACCTTTAGCAGATGGGATAAATAATGTGAGGTGGGATAGAGGTCTCAGTAGCAAGTGGATGTCTTCTTGCATCAGTTTTGGAACACTCTTCAGTTGCTAACATTTTGAAGTTATGATATTGATTCCATAGTTACAGAAAAAAATGAAATGAGAAGTGGGTGTAATAAAGTTCAGTCTACTTATAATCTCGTACTTTGAATAATAATTAAATCCACTTCCTCTATTCAATTTCATTATAAAATTATATTATTTTGTTAGCTGGGCATGGTGGTGCACATCTGTAATCCCAGTGTTTGGGAGGCTGAGGCAGGAGGATTGCAGGTTCGAGGCTAGTCTTGGCAATTTAGCGAGGCCCAGTTTCAAAAGAAAAAAATAATTTTAAAGAAGGGCTGGGGTTATATCTTAGAAGTGTAACACCCCTGATTCAATCTACAGTACAAAAAAATATTTTGCTTGTGGTAGATTAGGAAAAACCATCTAATGATACTCTTTAAACTATGAATGGAAGCAAGGAATCCATTTATTAATTAAACATGTATTGAGCATATATGATAGCTTCCAATGAAAAGAAACCACACAGTATTTTGACAGGGGAAGTTTTACAGAAGAACAATAAGCCAGGTGTGGTGGCACACTCCTGTAATCCCAGTACTTGGGAGTCAGAAGGATTGCAGGTTTGAGGCCAGTATCAGCAACTTAGCGAGACCCTCAGCAACTTAGAGAGACTCTGTTTCAAAATTTAAATAAATAAATTAATAAATAAGGCTAGGGTGTAGATCAGATGTAGAATTAAAAAAAAAATAAAAGGATTGGTGTAACAAGTAAGAGGTTAAAAAAAAATACAGGAGAAGTCACTCATTCTGGGGCTGAGAGAGAGCATTTGAGGAAGAGGTGCACTGGAACTGGCCTCTAAGCCTCCCTGGCCCAGAAGTGGTCCTGGCAGAGCTGTTGGGACCCTGCTCTCTAGAGAACCAGGGAAGCTCTTCACAAGGCACTCTCTCGCTGGCGGCAGTGGGCTTTAAAATGCACTTGCAGGAGTTACCAGGAGCAGCTGCTGACCACAAAGCGTCTGGGAACCCAGGTGCTGGAGGAGCACCCAGGTGCTCCCAAAGCGTCTGGGAACCCAGGTGCTGGAGGAAGCCTCAGAAGGGCAGCACTGGAGACCAGAAAGAAGGCCGATCTAGGATAGAGTAGTCGGGGAAGGCTTTGCTAACCAGTGATGTTGAGCAGTGATCAGAAACTAGGAAAGGCCTGAGCTATGAGCCGTTGCTCAGAAGACTGGGAGTGGAACCACCATATGACCCCACTATACCACTCCTGAGTATCCTGCCAAAGGAATTAAAGTGAGAATAGTATAGGAATACATGCATATCTGTGTTTATAACAGCGTAATTCACAATAGCCAAATGATGGAGCCGGCCTAGGTGTCCATCATCAGATGAATGGATTACAAAACAGTGGTATATACACACAATGGGATTCTACTCACCATAAAGAAGAACAAAATTATGTCATTTGCAAGCCGGGTGTGGTGGCGCATGCCTGTAATCCCAGTACTTGGGAGGCTGAGACTGGAGGATCAGGGTTCGCGGGCAGCCTCAGCTACTTAGTGAGGCCCTCCGCAACTTAGTGAGACCCTGTTTCAAAATAAAAATAAAATAGGGCTGGGGGTGTATCCTGGATGTAGAATGCCCCTGGGTTCCGTTCTCAGTTCTGCCAAAAAAAAAAAAATTATGTCATTTGCAGGAACATGGATGGAATTGAGAATATCACACTAAGTGAGATTAGCCTGTCTCAGAAATAGTTCTTTGTTTTCTTGAGAGTTATGTGGAAGCTAGATAGGAACTGGGAAACAAAAGAGACCTCAGATAGAGGCGCAGAGACTCCAATGGAGTGATGGACAGAGTTTAGGAGAGGGAAGAGGAGGAATGAGGCATAAAGAAGGTAATGGTTTAAATAATGCTATGTCCATATTTGAAATTACCAGTGCCAAGATCAGAGATATGTACAGGGAACGGGAGGGAGGGAGATGGGTTCGGAGGGAAATCCACCAAGTGTTGTATACCTATATATTACTATCACTCTATACCTCAGTGTGATGTATAATTACAATGCACCAATAAAAGTATAAAAATGAATAAACTAAGAAAAGAACCTTCTAGACTGGGATAATGACAACTACAAACATTGTCTTCTGGGGCACATTTGCCATGTTGGTGGTTAAGCAGATTTCTCAGTTGTGGTAGGGCCAGGCAGGTGAGAAAATTGGTGGATATTTGGTCCTTTCTCCAGATTAGGAGATTAGGCCTTCTTAAGTCTTGAAGAGTTCTTTGGTTTGTATTCAGAGATGAGAAGCCGTTTGAAAGAGTTAAGCGCATGTGTGCACACGTGCTTTTGAGGCGTCACCCTGGTTGCTCTTAGGTCTGACCATCAGGGACAATAGGACAGACATTTCCAAAACAAGAAATGAGGATGTTCCAGTGCCATAGTTGACACTGATGTTGTGGAAGATTTTTCTAGAATATACCAATCATTTTATTCTCTCGTTCTTCCTGGTAGCTCAGATACACTACATTTTCTGGCTTCCCTTTTGGTTGACGTAGCCACATTACTGATTTTTCTTTTTTCTTTCCTTTCTTTTATTTATTTTTTATGGTACTGGGGATTGAACCAAGGGGTATTCTACCTCTGAGCTATACTTCCAGCCCTATTTATTATTATTATTATCATTATTATTATTATTATTATTATTTTGAAAAAGGGTCTCACTAAATTTCTGAGGGCCTTGCTGAGTTGCTGAGGCTGGCCTGTGATCCTCCTGTCTCAGCCTCCCAAGAACTGGGATTACAGGTATGCACCACCACACCCATCTCAGATTACTGATTTTTTGAAAATCAAATGTGAGATCCGAGGATCTTTTGTTTCAGAAATTAGTGAATAGCATTCTATCAAGTGCACACATTATTGAATTTAAATTCAACTTGAATTTCATTGTGATGTGAAACTGTAATGCACCAATAAAAGCACAAAAAAATAAAAAAATAAAAATCCAAATATCTATATTATGAAGAGACATTGCTTAAAAGACAGACCAGATGCATGTAAGCTTGAATCTCTAGAGTGAAATGATTAGAAGGAACCAGAATACTGTGTGCTATCTTTAGCAAAGTATTGTGAGTCAGAGATGAGCAGAGTCAAGAATTACCTGAGTTTTACACAGTGATCAAGTGAATAGATAGAAACTTCA
Organism: Glis glis; assembly: GCA_004027185.1. Classification (NCBI taxonomy): domain Eukaryota; kingdom Metazoa; phylum Chordata; class Mammalia; order Rodentia; family Gliridae; genus Glis; species Glis glis. The sequence goes on along the minus strand of PVJS01019002.1, from coordinate 9,673 downwards.
GTGTCTGAAGGCCCTGCAACTCGAAAGGGAAAGCATACTGTATTCCAATAACAAAGCAGTAATACTAAAAGGGTTTGGAGTAACCAGCGCCAGTAAAAGTTAGCAGTTGAACCAAGTATTTCAACTGTGGGTCAAAGTGAGATAAAAGAGTTTCGATGTAGTTGCCATAAATTCTTCGTGAGAAAGGCAAGGTGGCGAGGATTAACTGTGTGGAAAGGACCTAGGAAGGAAGTGTGGATATGGAAACAGACATATGGAACTTGTTTCGGAAGCAGACACTGGAAGCTCGCTAGCACGTCTCAGAAAGTGCATTGCCAAAGGACTCGCAAAGCTAGGATTAAAATAACCTCAGGCGGTTCAAGCAGGGAAGCAGCACTTGGAACCTCACACTTGTGTGCAAAAGAAGCAGGCTGGAGAGAAATCGTAGAGCTATAGAAAAACTATAGCACAGCTAAGAAGGGGCATTTCCAAACACTCTTTTCTACAGAGCCAGGAGGGTAACGGAGGCAAGAGAGTCTCCTAGGGAGGAAGTCAGAACCTAGTCAAGAACTTTTCCTCCTAGATAAAGGAACCTACCAAGGACCCAGCTGTGTTTCCTGTCTATGGTGAGTTTCCACTACAGTTCTCTTGGGTTCTGATCCACATGTTATAACACAGTCTTGCTCTATAGAATGATGTTTCAGCCAGCGAAAGGTTACCTATTTAACAGTAACCCCATATGATTACAAAGGAACTGAAAAACCTGTCACCTATTGAGGTCATAGACATTGTCATGTAATGCCACACTCCTCAACTGTTCACGGCTGTGCTGGTGTCAAGAAACCTACTGTGTTTCCAGTCTTATAAAAGTACAGCGCATGTCATTCTGTAGAGTACAAGATACTTGGTAATGACAATAAACTCCTATGTTAATGGCTTATATGTATAATATGCATGATAGCATCATTTTAGAGTGTATGCATTCCTACTTATAAAAACAGTTAACTATAAAAGAGCCTCAATTGGGACCTTCAGGAGGTGTTCCAGAAGGAGCATTGCCATCAGGGGGGAGGACATTGCCAAGAATGTTCTTGTCGCTGAGGACCTTCCAGCAGGACCAGATGTTGAGGTGGAAGACGTTGCTGTTGATCATTCTAACCCCACGTAGGCCTAGACTATGGTGTGTGCTGTGTCTTAATTTATTTTTAAAAATTAAATATTAAAAAATAAGAATTATTAAAAAATAGGAAAAGTTTAGAAGTTAAGAATATATATAAAATACTTTTGTACAACCATACAACATGTGTTCTAAACTGCTATTTCAAAAGAGAATTCAAGAAAGCTTAGGAACTAAAATTATACTAAGTGAAGGTTAATTTATCACTGAGGAAAAAAAAATTTATATTTAGTTGACATTTATTAGTTGTACATATTAATGGAGTTCAAGTGGTATTTTAATACATGTACATAGCCTACATTTATTGAACCCAGCCAGCCTCTCTTTAACCATCCCCCCTTTTCCAACCTCTAGTAATCACTGCCCTACATGCAGGCAGACTTTTTATTAATTTCCACATATGAGATACATTAAGGAGATGTACTGTAGCCAAGTGCAGGGCACAGTAGGCAGCATCCAGTAACACATTAGACCTTCACATTGACTCCCTGTCACTCACTGACAGCCCAGAGAAACCCCCAATCCAGCACAAACCATTCGTGGTAAGTGCCCTACAGCTAGACTGCTTTTTACCTTTTATATTATATTTTTACTGTATCTTTTATATGTTTACATATGTTCAGATACACAAAGACCACTGTGTTATAATCATCTAATGTATTTAGTACAATAACAGGCTGTAGAAGTTTGTAACCTGAAAGCAATGGATACACCATATTCCCAGGTGTGTAGTAGGCTAGGACACCTAGGTGTGTGGACGTATGGTCTGTGGTCTTCCCACCATGGTGAGAGCTCCTAAGGACACATCTCCCAGAACGTATCCCCATTGTTATGTGATGTATTTGTGCCTAAGAGTCTTTTTATTTCAGAGGTCACCTGTTTTCATGAAAATAGACATTTTTTAAATAGTTTCATTATTTTTTTTAACTCCTTCATTTAAGTCTGACTAGTAAGTCTCTAGACATGCCCATGACAGCGAATGATAGGAATGGTGTTAAGAAGGGAGCTTCACAAGGATTCCCACCAACATCAACAACCTCCTGATCTGCTACTCATAGGTGACTTCAGGTGTCTGAGCCTGAGGACAATAGACTCTCTGGCAGACTGGGGTTCTGAGTAAACAAGTTGAACAGAGCCATCTCAGCCGTCATCTAGGTCTTATGGATAATATTGCACAAAGCCATAGAGCACTGAAGGTTTATCAGTTATAGCAACTAAAATGACCATAACCAATATCTACTTCTATCTATTTACTTGTGGCAATCAATTAATTGTTAAAAGTAATGACAATTGGGAGGCTGAGAGAAGAGGATTTGCGGTTTAAGGCCAACCTCAGCAAATTGGGGAAACTCTGTTTCAAAATTAAAAAAATAAGAAAAAGGGACTGGAGTATAGCTTGGATGTAGAATGACCTGGGTTCAACCCTCAGTACCAATTAAATAAATAAATAAATGCATTTTTCTAAGAAAAATCTCAGCAATATTTAAGTTATGTTGCTATTCAGAATCATTTTAAAGAAAAACCCAGAAGACTTGAAATTAAAATACTTAAAGAGAAGCATAATATGTAAATAATATTTGTCTTCCTCTAAAATTAATTATGCCTAAATATTGTGCCCTGAACTTTGTTCTATTATTATTGCTTTTATGAAAAAAACACACAGCTTGAAAATGAAACTCAATTATTTTTTCATTGCATTCATTTGTTATAAAGTTGTATAATAATTATGTACATATGTATTATATACACACACACACATACTCATATATATGTATACTGAAAATTATGGACAGTTACTACTCTTGTGAAATAATAGCTCAGATAAATCAGTTTCCTCATTAAGTTCAATTCCATGAGTTATCAAATTCTTATTTTATGCAATTATTTTCCATTTATTAGTAAACAGTGAATGTGAGTGTGTGCATATGTATTTGTAAAAATTGTTTACTAGTTTCCTGGGTCTGCCATCACAAAATACCACAAGATAGATGTTGTAAAACAACAGAAATGTATTGCCTTACAGTTCTGGTAGATGTAAGTCCAAAATCAGGTGTCAGCATTGCATGTTCCCTCTGGAAGCTGTGAGGGAGAATGTTTCTTGCTCCTTTATAGCTTCTGCTGGACACTGGGAATCTTTGCACTTCTTGGCCGGCAGCCACAGACCCTCAGGCTCTGCCAGTCTCATCATGTGGTGTTTTCTGTCCTCTTATAAGAACCCTGGTCATTCTGGATTAATGGCATACCCTACTACAGTATGACATCACTTTAATTGTATCTTCAATAGACATATTTCCAAAAGAAGTCACATTGTGATGTACTGGGAATTAGGTCTTCAACATTGTTTGGAGCTACAATTCAACCCATAAATACTTGCTTCATTTAAAAACAAATGGATTTACAGAGAAAAAAATCATGGTCGGGTTGGGGTTATTTCAGCTGGAAATTTTGAGAACAATCAAAACCGAAGTTGGCAAATCTATTGCTTGAGTTTAAAATACAGCTCTCGCAAAAAGTTGTTTTATGTCTCAACTGAAATGCTTCATATTATATCGCCCCAATTCATTATGAATAATAGTATTGGAGAATATAAAACTTAAAATAAAAAGAGATAAACATGACATTTTAAGCAATATCATATTGCCATCACTGAAAACCAAAAGCAGGACGCAAGAGAGATACAAAGGCAAACTTTTATTGTAGAATGCACTAGAACATACAAGATCATATGACTTTATACTGTTTATGGCTATGAGGTAACAAGACATCTACAATGAGTCAATTCTTTTAAGATCTGTTAATATGAAACCATTATATGTGTATAACATATAACCCTATCTCTCTTAAGAGTACATACTCTTAAACAATAGGTCAATTCTATTAAAGAGTATGATATAGTAATAATTTATTTTTAAACAGCATGCACTGTTATATATGTATGTACTGATTCTATTCTCTATTCTTTATTACCTCTTTTAGTGGAAAAACATTTTTCTGCATAAAGAGCAATGAATTGTCTATCTATATATCCAACCATTGATCCATCGTTTCCTCATTTTGCAAAGAAAAGAATAAATGTCTTATAGTAATCGCAGCTGGAAATATCAGGGTATCTTACGGTATAGAATTTCATAGCTTTCAATTTTTAAAATTTCAATTCAATATAGATATAATTTTTGGTTTTATACTTAAAAAATAAAACCTCCAAAACCAAGCCTAGTACTTCTGTCCAAGTACATTTCTATTTTATTATAAACGAAGCAGAGTTCATCTGTCCCTTTAGATAGTACCTCAGAAGCCATAGAAACCGCCTGTTTATATTACCTTGTCTTTCCTTCCTCTTCATAAACCTTTCCAATAGAGTGAAGGTACATTTTAGTTTTATTAGGCTATAAAACTTGGTGCAATACATTTCATCCTTTTACGAATTGTCTTGAGAACATTTTAATTGCATTTCATTGTGCCTTGGTGTCAGATATGTTCTTTTATGACCTACTCTTCAAACCTCACTCATTACTCTTCTCAGTTTCTCTACTAATGAGCAATGTGTATTTCTTAAGGTCTTTGTCAGTCCTAAAGCTGTAAACTTCTCTGTGCAAGTGTTCTTCCTGTTTTTTTTTTTGGTTTGTATTGTTTTAACCACATTCTCTTATGCATCTCCATATTTTACTGCAACAAATTTTCCTTGTTTATTTTCCCTTGGCTTTACAACTCCTACATACAGCCATTATGTTAATGGTAGTTTCCAATGAAAATAATCATGATGAATTTATATGATCCAAAATGTTTTGATTCTTGGATAGTTAACATGGTGAAATTTCTGATATTCCTAATAGAAAGCAAATACCAATAAGTCTCCATGTGGTAAACTGGTAGTTGGATATAATATGGCAGTAGTATTTTTAGAGAAGAGGGTACACTGTGATAGCACTAAGGGAAAGCATTATAAATGAAGCTGTGAGCTGGGCGTGGTGGCACACGTATGTAATCCCAGTACTTGGGAGGCTGAGACAGGAGGCTTGCAGGTTCGCGGCCAGCCTCAGCAACTTGTGAGGCCCTCTGCAACTTAGTGAGACCTTGTTTCAAAATAAAGAATAAAACATAGGGTTGGGGTATAGCTCGGAGGTAGAATGCCTCTGGGTTCAATCTCAAGTACCACATAAATAAATAAATAAATAAATAAATAAATAAATAAATAAACAAACCTGTGAAAGACATACTTCTATAGAAAAAGGAAACCTTTGCTTATGCAGGACAGGAAATTTAGAGGTACCCAAACCACTACATCCATATTATTCTATTACTTTTTTATTTTGATATTGTTTTTGCTTCCTTTCTCTGTGCATTAACCTTATAGAGGTTCAAGAAGAATTTTTTCTTCTTTATCTACAAAACTTGTTTTTATGGGATAGAACCTGAGACTTCAGGAAGGACACCCAAGAAGCAACGACTGACGGACATGTTCCCTTAGTCCTCTAGGACAGAAGCACGACTACAAACAATTCATGGGTAGCTTTGAACGATGTAGAAATGCTCCTGTTTCAGTCAGCATTCTCACTGCTGCGACCCAAGAAAACCTGACAATAGCAACATAGAGGAAGGAGATTTAGTTGCTCAGAGTTCTAGAAATTTCAGGGATTCAGTCCATGTTAGGTCAGGTAAAGTTTGTGGAGCTCAGGGCATGGCAGGGAGAGCAGACAGAGAAAAGTGCAAGGGTTCTGCTTTCATATCACAGAGACCTGAAGCAAAAAGAGCAAGGGGAGGAGCAACAATTTATAATTCCAAGGCCACACCCCCAGGGACTCCGCCTCAGCATCCAGGCCACACCTCCAACATGGCTTCCTTGTCTATGAGGTCCAGAAGGACATTCTAAATCTGAACCAGAAGGGCTCCTATCCCATTAGCTGGAGAGCAAATTGACAGGCCAAGTCAGGCTGCAGACAGGAGCTGTATAAGTATTGCCCATTGGCTGTCATGTCTCCACCAGAAGATTCAATGAAATAGAAAAGCCAGCAGAACTGTATAAGAGAAAAAATGGCAGAAAGGGGCAAAATGTGGCTTATCTCTGATTCTACTAGAAATGTAGGGAAAAGATAAAGGCAGAAAGTTGGATTAGGTACTTGTAATGGTTTGAAAATAGAATGGTCCCCTAACCCTCATGGAAATGGGGTGGCAATGTCAAAAGCAGGGCTTGGTTGAAATCTCAGCAGTGGATAAATCCATTGTAATGGATTTATCTGAGTGGTGGCCTGGACTGGTAGAGTGTGGCTGGAGAAGGTGGGTCCCTAAGGGATTACATATGGTTCCTCCTCTCACTGCTCTCTCTCCTCTTGCTTCCAGCCTCCATGATGTGAGGAGAGAAGCCTTGTGCTTTCCCTTTCTCTGCTTCCTGCCACCATGGCCTGAGATCCACGATCCCCGGCATCACATGGATTGAACCCCAAAATCTCTAAGAAAACCTGTGAGCAAATACATCTTCCTCACTCTAAGTTGTATGGCCAGGTCTTTGGATTATAGCAGTAAAAATGCTGACTAATACTTTTACTTCATGTTTAATCTGTATCATACCTATACCTATACCAATGTTTCCATATGTGAGTGTGTATATATATATACTCTTTCTAACTTCATGTGTATTTGTGTGTGTAGTTTTTTCCTAATATACTTTTAGTAAAATATGTGATGTGTGGTGAAAATAAAATTCCAGAAAAATCACCATTACAATAACTGATCACAGGAAGAAGCAGCTGGAGGATTCATGAGCAGAAAATGAGCTACTTTGCTCACTACTCTGCTTTTATATAAGTGCATTTAATATCTAGTTAAATGTTAAATCTTCTCTCTTTCAGATCTGCAGGGAATATGAAATTATTTAACCTAAGTGTCACTCATTACTTTTTCTTTTCTACATATTCATTAATAAGGATTCTATTAAATGCAAAAGATTATGTACTGAAAAGATTATTTAGATTATATTAAAATTAATTTGTTTTCTTGAAACAATATACCAAAGTGACTTCTTCCTAGAGAAAAGTAATAAAAACTGAGATTTTGCCTTTACTTTAAAAGTTTCCTTAGAAATATGTCTGTGAATATACTGCTAGTTACACTCATAGATGTAACACCTTTTTTCTTCAAAAAATTGTTTTCTTACTGGCAATATTTGTATATTTTTATGTTTGGGGTTTTAAAAACTATTTGTAGCACGAGTAGAAGACTATGGTACATAAAATTGTTTTGATATTATTCTTTTACTTTTAAAAATCTTAATAACCTATTATTTAAAGGTATTTTGCAAAAAAAGAACTCTGATATTGTCCTCCAAGTATCAGGACTATGTGCTCTGATTGATGACTGCTGTTTCTGACCACAGAGATGTAGACACACAGACAAGTAGTTGTTATTATTGCAACTCTCCTTAATGTGACAAGTTTAAAGAAATATTCAAAGGCAGTTTTGAATAGGGAGAAGGAAGATATATAAGTGACTTGTGGAACTCCAGTAAATGGAAAAATATGTGTACTGTGCACAGTGGGAATCCCAGGAGGTGAAGGTAGAAAGATTGCTACTGCAAAAATAGTGGCTGAGAACTTTCCAAGTTTGCTAAAAAGGCATGGATATAAACATCCACAAAACTCAGAAAGCTCCAATTAGGATGAACTTAGACACCTAGTGAGACACACCACAATAAAACTTTGGAAAGACAGAGTCTTGAAAGCATCAGAGAAGGACTCATCACATACAAGGGAATCTTAACAAGATTACCAGAAGATTTCTCATCAGAAACCTTGGTAACTAGAAGACAATGACCTGATATATTCAAAGTTAATGAAGAAAAAACCTGTCAAGCAACAATCTTATATCCATCAAAACTACCCTTCCAAAGTGAAGAAGAAAGCAAGATATCCCCAGTAAACAAAAGCTGAGGATGTTCATCACCATTAGATCTACTATACAAGAAATACTTAAGTGAGTCCTCAAAGCCAAAAGAAGAAAAAAAGATCTTAATAAAAGGATTTACATGGGCAATTATAAAAGCTACTAGTATTATAAAATGATAATAACTTTTTCTTTACTGCCTAATTCAAAACTAATATATTTAAAATTATTACTCTAAATGACAATATTATTGCAACTTTGATGCATAACTTCCTATTTTGTTTTCCATATAATTTAGAGAATAGTGTATATAAAAGAATTATTGGTTTATATTTTAGGACACACAATATATCAAAATGTAATTTTATGAATCAGCAGCAGAGAGGTGGGTATGGGGATATAAAGGAGTAGGGATTTTGTTTGCTATTGAAGTTAGGCTGGTATAAATTCTAATTGGGTGTTATAACTTTAAAATGTTAAATACAGTCTCCATATTAATCACAAAAATAGTTGTAGAATGCACATAAAAGGAAATGAGGAAAAAATGTAAACATTTCACTACAAAACAATCCACTAAGCACAAAAGAGGGCATTAATGCAGGAAAAGAGGCACTAAAAATTATAAGGCCTTAACAAAACAAGTAGCAAAATATCAAAAAATTCTCTTTATCAGTAATTAATTTACAAGTTATTATACTCTCCAATCAAGAGATAGATTGGCAGAGTAGATCGAAGCACATGATCCAACAATATGCTATGACCATACATTGAAAAACATCAATAGATGGAAAAACCAAGCATGTAAAATGTTATTTCATGAAAAAAGCAAGCAAGAGTGGCTAAACTATAACAGAAAATATGAATTTAAATAAAAATACCAGACAAAAAAGGACATTATAAATTTAGAAACATTGAAATACAGCAAGAAGATATTGTAATTATAATCATGTATGCATCTCATAAAATATCATCAGAATATTTGAAGGAAAAACTAGCAAAAGTGAGAGACAGAAAGTTCTACAGTAAGAGTAGGAGACTTGAATTCTCCCTTGCAATAATAGACCAACCATACAGAAAGTGAGTAAGGAAACAGAGGAGGATTTGAATAACATAATAAACCAACTAGCTCTAACAGGCAGAGACAAGACACTATACCCCACACAGCTTCGTGCACATCCTTCTCAAGTGCAAATGGGACATTTTTCCAGGAAAAAAAATGTGGAAGGACACAAGTTATATCTCAATCAATATAAAAGACAGGCCATATGCAAAGCATCTTCTCTGACCACAATGTGATAAATTTGTAGATCAACTTTTATTTTGAATGTTATGAAAAGTCATTTAGATACTTGTGATCAGAAGATCTCTTTGGCCACTGTCATAGAAAAATATACACTGAGAAGCACCAGAGGAGAGAGCAGGGAGATGTGTTGCAGGTTCTTATCATATTCCAGAATCCAGGAAAGCCAGGCGTGGTGGCGCACGCTTGTAATCCCAGTACTTTGGGAAGCAGAGACCGGAGGATCCGGGTTCGCGGCCAGCCTCAGCTCTCTCGCTCTCTCGCTCTCTCGCTTTCTCGCTCTCTCGCTCTCTCGCTCTCTCTCTCCCTGTCTCTCTCTCTCTCTCTCTCTCTCTCTCTCT
>PVJS01019001.1:0-34215 GCA_004027185.1 Glis glis | reverse complement strand
GGGAGGCGGGGGGGAGGTGGGGGGGAGGGACACCAAGAGCTGTGTGCATGTATGTTAACACCAAACTGATACTCATTGTGATGTGAGACTACAATGCACCAATAAAAACATGAAAAAAAAAATTAGGATGAGCCGGGCATGGTGGCACACGCTTGTAATCCCAGTACTTGGGAGGCTGAGACCGGAGGATCCGGGTTCGTGGCCAGCCTCAGCTACTTAGTGAGGTCTCTGCAACTTAGTGAGACCCCGTTTCAAAATAAAGAACAAAAAAATAGGGCTGGGGGTGCAGCTAGAATGCCCCTGGGTTCAATCCCCAGTACCACACACACACACAAAAATTAGGATGGATTTAGAAATGAAGGGTGGAACAGTTTTAGCAGTAAACCTTAATTGTTTTGGATGCCAGTTACGTAGATTTCCTGACTTCTTGGGGGGCAGTGCAAAAGTTTACCTTTGCCCTGTTATAAAAAAAGATTTATTAAATAATTGAGCAATGTGAAATAATAGATGAAGGATTCGTTTAACCCACTTATGGAAATGATCGGGCCTCCCAAACAGCAGCAGTCATTTACGAATGAAAAATTTATGAGCCATTCTTCTTCCTTCTCCACAGCAAGTCATGGCTTACCTCGACTTAGTTACACTCAGCTGTGAAAATTAGAAACACAGCAGTGAACGGGAACTTCCAGCCCACCGGACCCCAGATTCTCATGCAGAGATGTGAGACCGACTTTCAAGAATCAGGAACAGGTCCAAGCTTTCTGTGTCTGGTGGGCAACCAAACCTATACCAAAATGTAGTGTGACTAATTTTCCAGTTTCCAAAATATAAATCCTGTTTCCTTTGAGTGGGACCTTAAACAAAAACAGAGACTCACCAGCAATGAGTCAAACATGTGAACTTTAACACTTGAACTTTAACTTTCTTTCCTGACCAATGACAGAGCCAGGTTTTGAGGGGAGGGGCCTGAAGCTTTTTAAATTTGGGAGACCCTCTGTCATAAAAATGATCAAAATTATGAGTAAAAAATGAGGTACACATAGGAATATTGATTTGGATGGAGAGAAGAATCACAAGAAATTAAAAATTTTGAAGTTGATAAATCAAATCCGAAAGAATAACACAATATTTTCATTAACTTTCTGGCACAGCTCTAAAATCTTTTTCTTAAAACATTTCTTGGCTGCAAACTCTTTGATTACCTATTCACTTGACTGTAGCCTTTTGGTATTATTATCTAAAGAGAGGAGAAAGATAATTTAACATTTTCTCTGGAATGGTTCATCAGAATTTTTTTGTTGTTGATAATTTTAAAAGAACCTCTTTTAGTTTCCCAACTTGTTGTTGACCAAGTCATGTAAATTTGTTTAATTGTTTTCAAATTTGAAAAACCTCTATCATTTCTATCATACTAGAACTGTTACAAACACATCAACTTTTGATGTTATACTTGGAGTACATACCCTACAAACAGGAATTCTCATAAATTCTGTTGCTCATAACTCCCATAAAAAATAATGACTAAGGAGCCGGGTGTGGTGGCAAACATCTGTAATCTCAGTACTTGGGAGGCTGAGATAGTAGGATCATAGGTTCATGGCCAGCCTCAGCAACTTAATGAGACCTTCAGCAACTTAGTTACACCCTGTTTCAAAATTAAAAATAAGAAGAGGTAGAGGTGTAGTACAGAGGTAGAATGCCCCTGGGTTCAATCCCCAGCACAAATATATATATATATATATATATATATATATATATATATATATAAATAGAATTCACTGTTGTAATTGCATATACTACATTATCGGGTATCTTCCTGACAAGAGGGGACTTCTGGTCTGATGAGATGCTCTGATGGCTGAATTATTCTCCTTTGAGTTTTCACATCTGTCATTTGAAAGAATTTTCCATGTTTCCTGGCTTGATACACTTCAAACTTGATTTCTCTTCCACTCTCCAGCTCTGTCTGGCACTGGGAGCCATAGGGCACACTCTTATTTCCACATGCCTTGGGGCGCTGTATCTGAGCTCCAGTGGGTGGGTGAGTTGGCACAGTGGTAACAGGAGTGTTCTAGAAAGCCATTCCTTGTCTGGATGGCTGTCAGTAACAATGTGCATGGAGGAGTCTGTGACCCACACAAACATCTCTTCATAAATGCAAACTAAACTTCTCTCAAAATGCCTGGAGCCTCTGCATCATCACCCACCCAAAGAGCTATGTGATGGAGTGGGAATCTTAGTGAAAGTGAAATTGGTTAGCATGCTTAACCAATTACAATCAAAATACCTTGATTTTGCAAATTTTACAAAACAACAACAACAAAAACCAAGTGACCATGTGAACATATGGGCCGGCCTCCTCTTGGGTCCTTAGAAGGGGCCAATGCCAGTGAGAGGTCCCGAGGTCAAACTTCACTGCCTGATGGTGAACGGGGGTCTTCAGTCCTCTGAGAGAAAGAATTATAGCTCTTTACATTGTGGACAGGGTGAAGGATTGTTGTCTGGGCAAACTAGGAAGCAAGGAGTCTACCACGCCTGGTCAAGGGAGGGGTGACAGCTTCATTAGCAGGTTCCAGCAAAGGTGACTGCAGTAATGTGCACTAGAGTGGGCGTCCTGCTACATCACATTGGGCCGCCAGTGAGCTAATGGGTGTAACTGTGTCTTCTGTCTACTGTAGCCCATTGCTCATGGGCTCAGACACTCAAGAGAAAGCAACCCATCAATCTCTTGAAATGACATCACTAAGAAACAGCCACTCTACTCCATCTGAAACATGACCCTAAGTCTAAACTTAGACTACTGCATCATAATACATATTTATGTTCTATAAACATCAACTAATATAAGGGGCAGTCTGGTGCCTAAAAGGACAAAGTCTTTTTTTCTTTGTGGTACTGGGAATTGAATGCAGGAGCACTCTACCTCTGCCCTTTTTATTTTTTAATTTTGAAAGAGGGTCTCATTAAGTTACCATGTACTGGCCTCAAACCTGCAATCCTCCTGTCTCAGCCTCCTAAGTACTGGGATTACAGGTGTGTGCCGGCTGTGCCTGGTGACAAAATTTTATTAAAAATAAAATTCTCACCTAGGGCTCTTATCTCACACAAAGGGCTGTTGTCCTGGGGCCTTTTGCAGTTTATCCTAATAGTTTGACTTACAACGTAAACTTGAAAAACAAAACAAAACAAAAATTCTAAAATGCAATCTTTTTGCAGTCTTTTTTTGTTTGTTTGTTTTTGGTACTGGGGATTGAATCCAGAGGTATTCTACCTTTGAGCTATACCCCCATCCTATTTTATTTTTTATTTTGAAATGGGGTCTCACTAAGTTGCTGAGGCTGGCCCCAAACCTGTGATCCTCTTGTCTCAGCCTCCCAAATCCTGGGGTTACAGGTGTGCACCGCCAAGCCTGGCTTCTATTATTTATTTATTTATTTATTTATTTATTTATTTATTTATTTATTTATTTTTGCAGAGCCTCATGCCTGCTAGGCAAGCACTCTACCATTGAGCTGTACGCCTAGCCTGTGATAGCCTCTTAGCTGTGAATCCAGGTCTCCCCACTCTGATCCACCCACACTCTGCAGCCACTTCAGTGCTCCACAGCTGACCTTGATTAGGTTCCACCTTTGCTCAACAGCTTGACTGGTTTTCCTCAAGCAACCACTTCTTTGCCTTTGTACTGGAGACTCTTTCCCTAAATGCACCCCTGCATGTAATGGGCCCTGTTCTCAGCTCTCAGCAATGTACCCTTACATTTCATGCTCAGAGCCTTCTGGCTGGTTCTCTTGCTCCAGCATGAATGTGAGCCATGCTTCATTGTGTTTGGATATTTCTCTATCTCCTACTATATTATATGTTTCTTGACGGTAAGGACTGAACCATCTTTGCATTCCTGCCTTCCTGCAAGGTCAAAGCACACAGTTGGTGCATAATAAGCATCCATGATGAACTCTGCTATTGATGTTGGACTTGACAGTCCCAGCAATTGCATTCTTCTTGCCCATGATGGGTCTAGGGAAGCATCCAACAGAACTCTCTGTGACAACGGAAATGTGGCTAGTGTGACTTAGGAACTTTCGATTTCATGGAAGTCTAATGAATTACAGAGTAAGCTTAAATTGCCACATGTTCTCTATAGGCAGGTGAGGTGACAGTAGGTGACTTGGTTCTGGCAGATGACGGACAGGGAGTCGGTCAATCTTTCCTACTGCAGCGTGATGTCACACCCAGGTGTGGTGCCCAGGACTGTGTAGCCATCCTGCCACTGTGAGGGGGCACACCAAGGACAAAGCCCACATACCAAGGATGCAGAGAGAAATAGGGGATGAGCCTGAGCTGCTGACATAGTCCACTGTGGAGCTGCCCTCCCTGGGACTTCTTGGTGTCCATGGAAGGACAGTTTCCTCGTTATGTATGCCATTTTGGTTGGAGTTTTCTGAAAACCACAGCCCAAAGCATAGAAAATTACAGAGCTATTATGCTAAATTAAGCAAGAAGAGGGAGCAAGCTATACCATGTCCACATGGTATTTTTAGAGATCTCATAGAGACTGTACCTAATAATACAAGAGAAACACACAAAAAGGAATTGGTTATGGAATCCCCGGGTACATGGAGTATGTGCTTGTCTAAGGCAACAGGTGAGAGGCCTCTCTGAGTGATGAATGAGAATTCCACCAAGGACATCTGTGGCTCTGGCCTGTGGAGGACTTCTTTTGTCCTTCCTTTCATTACAGGATTCTGTGCTACAGGAAACACTCCTTGCAATTCAGTAAGGCTGACCCTACATCCCCCAGTCACAGGGGTGGGCTGGAGACAGAGGCCTAGCCAGAAGAATATTCCATCCCTAAGCCGCAGGGATTGGTTGAGGAGTGGGTGTGTGGATTTTCACTAAAATTTGTTATATGAACAATAAAGACCCTGGAAGAGAGGAAGAGCATGCTTTCCTGTCTGTCTGCCTGTCTGTCTGTCTGTCTGTCTCTCATAACCTTGGCGTCATGGGCTATAAGGTTTCTTTCCAGAGGAGAGAGCCCTTGAAAATAAAACCAGTTTCAGAACCCAGAAGGAAGTTGGACTGAGAGACAGGTGAGAAAGATAGAACCCCAATAACACCATCTGAGCCCCTGAGTGCAGCCATGCCTGAAGCTGAAGTCCACCTTTAGACTTTTATATACCTGAGTGCATTTTGTCCCTGATAGTTTCGTTGACTTCCTGTCGACTGCAGCAGAAAGTGTCTGGCCTCATCTGCAGATGCAGTATATGCCCCGATGCAGTAAAGAATCAAAGGAGGCACGAAAGAGGCCCTGGATTTGCCCCTGCCGCCAGAGCAGTCAGTGAAGAAAACGTTCAGAAGATAAGGAACTGTCAAGGCGTCATTTGGTGGCTGGGTGTGGGAGGCAACCGCCTGGTAAGTAGCCAGGCACAGGTTTGGAGTAAACCGATTTGAGGTTTAATACCAGCTCATCCAACTAGCTTGATAAATCTGAGAGAGACATGTAAACATTCTGGGTCTCAGTTTTCCCATCAGTGAAGTGGGAAGGGACTACTCACCTGGCAATTTTGTTCTGAGAAGTAAGATGATGCACATTAATGCCCCAGCACAGAACCACGCAGGCCGCGCTTCCTTCACGGCTGCTAGTGCCTGGCACCGTGGATCACAGGTATCAAAGTTACTTCAGTAAAAATGTCCACAATTACTACTGCTGTTGCTTGGATTTCTTTTCTCCTTGCCGCCTTTTCCTGTTGTCTCTTTCTCTTGCCACTGACCCTAGTGATTTCAATTGAAAGTAATAATAGCTTCCCTTACTTGAACATGTACTTTGTTCTCATGCTTTACATACATCTCCTTTAATCCTGATGATAATGGTTCATGATAGGTGTCCCCATGCAATGGTTTGAATATGTCCCCCCAAAGCTCATGTGTTAGAAACTTAATCCTCAGATTTATGCTTGAATGGTATTTGGAGGTGGTGCCTTGGGAGGATGAGATGAGGGTGGGGCCCCCATGATGGCATTATAAGAAGGGGAAGAGAGACCCAAGCTAGTGTACTTGCTCTGTCGTGCCCTGTGATGCCCTCTGCCATGCCATCATGCAACAAATAGGTCCTCATCAGAAGCCAAGCAAATACCAGTGCCACGCTCTTAGACTTTCCAGTCTCCAGAACTGTGAGCTAACTAAACTTCTAACCTTTATAAATTATCCGGTCTCAGGTATCTTGTTATAGCAACAGAAGATGCACTAAAACGTACCATCTTACAGTGCAGCGGGCACAATTTCAGAGAGATTAGTGAGCTGTCTACACTATTAGTGTAAGG
This sequence comes from Glis glis, assembly GCA_004027185.1. Lineage (NCBI taxonomy): Eukaryota > Metazoa > Chordata > Mammalia > Rodentia > Gliridae > Glis > Glis glis. The sequence goes on along the minus strand of PVJS01019001.1, from coordinate 27,898 downwards.
CCAAGCCAGGAGGCCATTTGGATTCAGCTTGTGGGGAAGGAGAAACCCTAGTGGCACTGTTTACTATTGGAATTTTTCTTTCTCAGGAGAATTTTGAAAGACATACTGCTGTTCTGAATTTCAAACCACTGCTCCCTGTGTAACCAAAGAACCCATCAGTCACTCTATAGGAAAAAGTGGAAACTGACCCAGCGAGCGTCACACCAGAGCACATATCCAATTGCAGTTCTTCCTGGGATATAGGTGAGATAATGTTCTTGAACTTCATACAGGCTGATCCAAAATGGAGACTTTCGATGACATCAGCTTAGGCTAAGTTAAAAAGGAACATGTTTAGGATTATGGAGCTAGAAGACGGGGTTCGCATGAAGTGAATTTTTCTTGTCATCATCACCATCCATGCTCTGCACCCTCGACCACCCCCTTTTAAAAAAGTACAGATTATCCGATTCTGGTTAGGTGCACCATCCTTATTGGGAGACGAATGAAACTATTTGTTCCTGTGGAGATAAATCAGAGAGACATGTCGGAAGGAGTTTGTTATAGCCTGTGGATGACAGTGAAAAGGTGTTTATCCTTACTGCTCATCTGCAGCAATAATAAGTAGAATGCTATGCCAAGAAGAATGGGGCAGATCTGCATGGGAAAATGTTGACAATATATTTATACATTTAAAAAGTTTATTGCAGAATGATATTTAGAATATAATATTAAAAAACAAGGCAAAGAATCTGAAGGAAGAAAACTTTTAGCAGTGGTTGCTGGAGTGGGGACATAGAGGACTTTGACTTTTAAACATTTCCGTGTGTTTGGGCTGGGGTGTAGCTGGGTAGAGTACTTGACTAGCCTGAGCATGGTAGGTGAAGCTCCGTCTCTGTGTTCAGGACCCGCAAAGCATCCTGGGAGAGGCAATCAGGCAGGCAGAGAGAGTGATAGCACAGGGTGACACTTGCCTTGCTACAAATACTTTCTCAGCACCTGAATATGTGTCTGCATTATACACTGGGTGTACAAAGGTGAGTAAGATGACACCTGACACCTGGAAGTTTACAGTCTAAGCAACATAGACAGATAGAAATATAATGCAAGCCATATATGTGAATTTTTCTAGGAAATTACACAGAGAAAAAAAACAGGAGGAAATAATTTCAATCATATTTCACTTAACCCAATATATCTATAATATTATCATTTCAACATGTAATCAAGATAAAAATGATCATTGAGATACTTTACATTTTTTCATACTGGGTATTTAACATCTAGTTTGTATTTTACATTTATACATCTCTATTCAGACTAGACATGGTTCAAACGCTCAGTGGTAGCTATTGTACTGGGCAGGGTAGACCTAAGAAGAAGCTGGGCTTGTAAACAGATCACTGTGTAACAAGGTACTGTGTGCTCCATAGAGCGTGCCTAGGGGATGCGGTGGGGAGGAGGGAAGGACCAGGGAAGGCTTCCTGGTAGCCAGGTGCCTTGTGGGAAAATCATGTCCAGAAGGTGGAACAAGCAGCCTGGAGATGGGCTTCAGACAGTGCAGGACAGGCAGGGCTCACCACTGGACTGGTGGTTACAGATTAAAAAGAAAACCTAGAAACACATTTTTAGGAAGAAAGCTTTTAATAGCAAGGCCAAGAATGAGGTAGAAGGGGAATTACAGAGGAAGGGCTGGTACAGGGGAAGCTCTTGTACTCAGAGGTAAACACGACAAGATAAGGAGGTTTTGCAGGCTGGGTTTCTGCAGATGCTGGCCCCACAGCCAGGCCCTGGTGGAGTGCACAGGCCAACCATCCATGGTGGCCCTCTGCTGCTCTGCTAAGCTGCACCCTCTCCAGCTGGGCTGTTTCTCCACATTTGCATGAGAATACGCGCACTGGAGCTGGTTGGAGAATGTGAGATTGATTTTTTTTTTTCTTCAGGGTTTGCCCAAAAGCATAAGCTCCAAAATATGCCGGATCCTTGCTGGTGCCACAGCAAGGATCTGGCAATGAAAAATACAGCCCATGCCTTCTGGGGGCTTATCTCCCCACCTGCTGCCACTAAACTGGCACTGCCATTGAAAGGGCATCTGTGCCTGTGGACCTGGAGAACGAGCTCTGCGCGTGCTCAGCATGTGTCCAGGCTGTGGTTATCTGAGCAGGCCACCGATCCCCTGTGCGACCTTGGACCAGTCACCTGGCCTCTTTGAACTTCCTCTCCTCTGTGAGAGTCCCGCTGGGAGATGACAAAGATCGCCAGTGTTATGTTTGACTAGGATTCTGAGACAAACTGGAGCAAACCTGTCCTCAGCGGGCTGCCCCTCAGGCTGTCCCCAGTCTCCAGCCCCCAAGGATGACACAACATGGACTTGAAGGCTTGGTTCCCCAACCTCCTGGAGTGCCTCTCTTGCTGAAGCCTGGGGAAATCTGGCTTCAGATATGACCTCGTGCACCAGTTTCCTCCACTTTACCCTGCTGGTGCTTTAAGAAACACAATATTGGCAAAATGGATTATGCTTAGAATAATTCTGGGGGAACTGGATGGACCAGTTTGGTGAGGAGCTGGGGCACCTGCGCCAAGGACCAGCCTCTCCTCCCTGCTCTCCTCCTCCCCCTCCCTGGGCTGGATGGTAAGACAGCCAGCCAGGAGTCAGGCTGGGTCACAGGATAAGCCTGGACTAGCTGAAGCTGCCCGGGACAGCTCTAGTGTATCCTTGCCTTGGCCCCCACTCACTGGGGCTTTAATAATGCAATAACACCCGGCTTCCAAAGCACACAAAGGCTTTTGGAAAGCGGGAGATAAAAGCGACTTTGTTCTGTTCTTGCCCAGAACAGTATACATCCATAGGTGTTCTCACAGAAGCCAGCCCCGCCCCTCCCTGGGCAGCGGCTGCTGCTGGGCCCCCGCCCCCACCCCACCAACTGAGAAGCTATAGATGGCTGAGAACGAAGCGGCCCAGAGGTACACTTTAAAAAGCACGTAGATTGGAGAGCAGGGTGTGCTTTCTGCTGAGCGCCTCTCTTCTCTAAGATTGATGGCTCCTGCAGGATGCTCCATGCACGCCATCAGAAAGTCACAGTGGGCCCAGCATGGAGCTTCGTGCAGTCGGAGCGTGGGTGGCTGCGGACACAGAGCCATCCCTCCCTCGCTCTGCACTGGACGGGGGCATGATGCACTGGAGGGGGGGGCAGTCCTACCCCTCACTCCCCGCCCCTGGATCCTGCCTGCCATCTGTCCTCCCCCTCTCTCCTCCCTGCCCCTCCCAGACTTGGGGTCTTTATCTCCACTCTCCTTCCACTGTACACTTAAGCCTGAGAGCTGGAGTTCGATGGGATTAACCCAGATGGACCCTAATGCCGGCTTCCAGAGCTACAGAATAAGAGACACACATCTGGAGAGCCAAGTGATGAGCCAAGGAAGCACGCAGGGGCCATGCGGGAGATCCGTGGTGTGTGCTTATTGCTCTATGAGCAGCAAAAAAACGCTTTTTATTTATGACTCCAAGTGTTAGCTGGGTGTAGTGGTGCATGCCTCTAATTCTAGTACTTGGGAGGCTGAGACAGGAGAATCACAGGTAGGTGACCAACCTCAGCAACTTAGCAAGGCCCTCTGCAACTTAGTGAGACCCTGTTTCAAAATAAAAAATAAAATAGGGCTGGGAGTGTAGCTCAGAGGTAGAAGGCCCCTGGGTTCAATTCCCTGAACCACACACACACACACACACACACACACACACACATATATATTCTTCAAGTGTCATCTTGAAGAGAGTGGGTTCTATAAACTGTGGGATTGGGGGAAAGAAGGTCTTCATCTAAGCTTTGTTACAGGTTAAAAAAAAAAAAAAAACCCTAGCCTGGTGCAGTGGCACATACCTGTAATCCCAGCTACTCAGGAGGCTGAGGCAGGAGGGTTGCAAGTTCGAGGCCAGCCTAGGCAACTTAACAAGACCCTACCTCAAAATAAAAAATAAAAAGGCTGGGGGTGTAGCTGGGGGTATAGTGCCCCTGGGTTCAACCCCCAATATCACACACACACACACACACACACACACACACGCAGAGGAGTTTACAAAAGTTATGTCTTATTTTTTCCCTTTAATTCACAGATAAACTTGTGTGTATTTATCATCTACAACACGAAGTGTTGAAGTATATACATTGTGGGCTGGTTAAATGTAGCTAATTAACAAGTGTGCTATCTCATATACCTCATGACATAGTCATTATTTTTGTGATGAGAACGATTAACTCTGCATTTTTCAAGGATATAATCTATTGTCATTAACTATGGTCACCATGTTGCACAGTACAGGTCTCAGCACTTCTTGGAATGTCCCGCCAAATCCACTCGCATAACCATCCTGAGAAGCAGAGAATCTCCTGACAGTGGAGCTTTTCCCGTGGTGGCCTGGCTGGCTGGCGTCCTGGCCTCTGGACTGTCTGGGCGGGTCCTCTCCCAGGCCGTCCTAACGTGCAGCTCTGCTTCACATCAAGGGATGCTTTCGTGTCCTCCAGTCCCTCACTGTCGGACGAGGACAAACATGATCCGAGGCTGGGAGTGGAATGTCTTTCCAAATCTCTGTGATTTTTAAAATACCAGACTGATGGTAGCCCCTTCCTGTTCCAAACTGCAGAGGGTTTCTATTGCCTATGGTATCACATCCAAAGTCTTGATCCTGTTACTCAAAGATGTTTACTTTCTGGCCTGATCTTACAGGAATTCATTTATTCTTTCATTCACCAAATACCAGTTTGGCCTACTTAAAAATTTAAGGTGTGTCAGTCATTTTTATCTCCTACTTTAAAAAGAACTGAAGAAAGAAACAGTTCAAATAATGCCTTGGTCCATATAAGAAGGTATCTCTAAGCCGGGCATGGTGGTGCGCCCAGTACTTGGGAGGCTGAGACCGGAGGATCCGGATTTGCAGTTAGCCTCAGCTACTTCGTGAGGCCCTCTGCAACTTAGTGAGACCCTGTTTCAAAATAAAGAATAAAAAATAGGGCTGGGGGTGTAGCTGGGAGGTAGAATGACCGTGGCTTCATTACCCAGTACCACACACACACACACAAAAGAAGGTATCTCTACTGCCAGGTGTGGTGGTGCATGCCCATAAACCCAGTACTTGGGAGGCTGAGACAGGAGGATTGCAGGTTTCAGAACAGCCTCAGCAACATGGCAAGACTCTTAGTAACCTAGCAAGACCCTCAGCAACTTAGCAACTTAACCTGTTTCCAAACAAAAAATAAAAAAGGCTGGGGGTGTAACTCGGAGATAGAATACCCCTGGGTTCAATCCCCAGCATAAGAAAAAAGAAAAAAAAAGAAAAGAAAAGAAAGAAAGGGGGATATCACTACCAATGTCCCTAACATGTACAAGGAAGGATGGGTAGCAGGGTAGGATCTGAAGGGAAACACCACAATACCTGTGTGCACTTATGTTTGTATCACTTTGAACCTCGCTATGATGTATAATTACAATACACCAGTATTTATTTTAAAAAGTAAATCAAACAAACAAATAAAAAAAGTCCTTTTTCTACCCTTCCTTGAGAAATTCTATCCCTATGCCATCGTCCTGCTCTGGGATCCTGGAATTCTTTTCCCCCTCTATTTTGCCTAATTGAATCTGTTTCCATTTAGCTCTTAGCATGGATTTGGACGGGAGCTGGCAAGACATCAAGTCCTGCCGCAGATCCCAGGACTGGCTGCCCCACGACTCTAGTTTTGGTTGAATTGTCTTTTCCTTACACCCAGGCCGCTTACTAAGTGCTTTTCTCTCTACTGACCAGTTTGTTCTCTTAATTTGGAGGGGAGGAGGTACTGGGGATTGAACCCGGGGACAGTCTACCTCCGAGCTACACCCCAGCCCTTTTAAAAAAATTTCTATTTTGAAACAGGGTCTTGCTAGGTTGCTGAGACTCTCACTACATTGCCGAGGCTGGCCTTGAACCTGTCGTCCTCCTGTCTCAGCCTTCCAAGTACTAGGATTATAAGTGTGTGCCACTGCACCCAGCTACGAGCTTGTTCTTTACTCCACAGTTTCTACTTTCGCATGACTTTGGCTTCCACATGGCTTTGGCTCGGCCTGGAAGCTCCAGTTCCACCTTGGCCTCAAGGAAACATCTGAAGCAAGTCTTTGTGTGTGTGTGTGTGTGTGTGGAACCGGGGATTGAACCCAGGGGCATTCTACCTCCGTGCTACACCCCCAGCCCTATTTGTTATTCTTTATTTTGAAACCAGGTCTCACAAAGTTGTGGAGGGCCTCACTAAGTAGCTGAGGCTGGCCGCGAACCCAGATCCTCTGGTCTTCACCTCCCAAGTATTGGGATTACAAGCGTGCGCCACCACGCCCGGCTCCTGAAGCAAGTCTTGTAGCATCTGTCTGTGCTGCCAGCTCTATCGTTTTGGTTTCCCAAATTCAGATTTCAGAAGAGAAACTGATTGACGCAGCTCTTCTTTTTATGGTCCAAGTCATTAATCACAGGCTACCCTTGGATCAGGCGCTGTCTCTGCTCAGTTAACCTACCTGGTGAAAAGGATCGAGGTCCATCAGTGGGGGTTAGAGTTAGGGTACTTCCATATGGGCAGCTTTGGTGTGATTTAGCACACCTCTGTTACCGTGGCCTCAGGTCACCGGGCGTGGTAGCACATGCCTGAAATCCCAGTACTTCAGAGACTGAGGCAGGAGGATCGCAGGTTTGAGGCCAACTTCAGAAACTTAGTAAGACCTTCAGCAACTTAGCGAGACCCCATTAAAAATAAAAATACCTGTAATTCCAGTACTTGGGAGACTGAGACAGGAGGATGGCAAATTCATGGCCAGCCTCAGCAACTTAGCAAGGACTTCTGGAACCTAGTGAGGCTCTGTTTCAAAATAAAATAAATACATAAATAAAAAGGGCTGGGGGGTGTAGTTCATAGGTAGAATGCCCCTGGGCTCAATCCCCAGTCCCATAAAAAAAAATAATAAAAAGGGCTGGGGGTGTAGTTCAGATGTAGAAATGCCTCTGGGTTCAATCTCCAGTACCAAAGGAGGCGGGGGGATAAAACTAAACAAACAACCAACCCTGGATCAGGTCATATCTCCTCTGTATTTCTCTTCTTAGTTACTTCCTCACTTATTTGTTACTTACAAAATTATATTATTCGTGTTGCATGTGTGTTTTGTAAACTAGATATTATGGCTAGGATCTTAAGTGTCCCCAAAAGTCCCATAGGCTAAAGGCCTGGCCACCAACCAGCCTGTGGGTCTTTGGAAAGTGCTGGGACCTTTGGGGCATGCCCTTGAAGGGGATCTTGGGACCCCTGCCCCTTCCCTTCTCTCTTTGCTTCCTAGCGCTATGAGGTGAGCAGCTTTGCCCCACCACGCACTCCCCACCATGATGTTCTGCCTCACCACAGGCCCCAAAATAATGGGGCCCTTGACCATGGAGTGAAACCTCTGAAACAGTGAGCCAGAATGAGTCTTTCCTCCTTCTAAGTTGATTATCTCAGGCATTTTGTCACAGCAATGGAAAGCGAGCACGCTAAATGATAAATAACTCGAGATCTTAGACTCTTAAAACAGAGGCCCAAGACCATAAAACCAAGGCTAAATGACCACCCAACCTGAGTTCTTAGTGGTACTATGATTTCACAAATTTCTACTCCTGTCTCTGAAAATCGTTGAAGTATTTCAAGAATTCCAACCTTTTAGAACATACATCTGTTCTCAGAATACCTCATATATGGAAGCGACAAAAAAAAAATGAGGAGTGGGGAGTCTAAGTAGAGTCACCCATGTCTTCACCGTGGGTAACTGGGTAGAAAATGGGAAGGGAATTCTAAATTTAGAAAATGGGAGGCGAGTGGAATGTGATCCATATTTTTATAGTTCTTCAACATTAAGCCCATAAATATTTATCCAGTACTGACTCTGTTTCAGGAACTGGTTGAGGGCTGGCCATACCAAGATAAACACGATACAGTCCCTGCCACTGAAGTGTTCTTTCCAGAGGGGGAGACAGTTGGGGAAATAAAACTTATACTACAGTGTGATAAGAATACCGAAAAGTACCTGTGCAGGACCTGTGGTAGACCAAAGGTGCGAATAATCAAGACTGCTTGGAAGGCCATAGAAAACTTAAAGAGGAGAAGATACTTCCAAAGAGGTGCGAAGGATGACCAGGTGATTGGGAAGGGCATTCTTGTTGTCAAAAATCCCTTTCAAAGGGTCTGAAGGACATTCAGAGGAAGACAGGAAGTGAAACAGAGGTCAGATCCTGGAGAACTGGACTGGACAGGCCAAACAGCATGGGTTTTATTTTCTTGAGCAGAGGGAACGTTTGAAGGGTTTAGTATGTGGAAAGGCAAGCTGTTTTGTGGGTCTGGAATGGCCACTGGGGCAGCAGTGTGAGGGTGAGTGGATGGAGGATTTTGCCGCAGTTCATCAGAGAGCTAAGGAACGCCTGATCTGAGCAAGTGGCAGTGGTGATGGAGAGGAGAGGGCTGGAGGGCAGTGCAGGTGAGGATGCAGGGAATGCAGCAACTCACTGGCTGGAGGGACGGGAAGAGGGAGGGGTCTTAGTAACTGCACAGATAGTGATAATAATAACCAGGCCCCGAAACAGAATACTTGGTTTTGGGAAAACTGACCTTCTCACCAGACCATTGTTTCCTTGAGAACGGGGCCTATGTCTTCTTCACTGTTACATTACCTGCGCCTAGTACAGTGTACCCAGTGCCTAGTCATTAGAGAGGTTTTTGTTTTTGTTTTGGTGGTGGCTGGGGATTGAACCCAGGAGCATTCTACCTCTGAGCCACACCCCCAGCCCTATTTTATTTTTTACTTTTTTTGTTTGCAGTACTGTGGATTAAACCCAGAGGCATTCTGGGTTTAATTAATTAAACCCCCAGCCATTAATACATTAATACATTAATGTATTAATACCATTAATGTATTAATAGCCATTAATACCCATTAATACACCCCCAGCCCTATTTTTTATTCTTTATTTTGAAACAGGGTCACACTAAGTTGCAGAGGGCCTCACTAAGTAGCTGAGGCTGGCTACGAACCTACGATCCTCCTGTCTCAACCTCTCAATTACTGGGATTACAAGTGTGCGCCACCACGCCCGGCTTATTTTTTAGTTTGAAACAGGGTCTCACTAAGTAGCCGAGGGCTTCACTAAATTGCCGAGGCTGGCCGCTAACCTGTAATCCTCCTGTCTCAGTCTCCCAAGTACTGGGATTACAAGTGAGCACCACCACGCCTGGCTAATTAGAGTTTTGAGCATGTAGATTTAAAACATTGGAGGGATATCCAGATAGATACATCCCATACTGGACTCTGAGGCTCAAGAGGGAGGCCTGAGCTGGAGAGGCGTGTTTGGGAGTCACATAGAACAGTGAAGCGAGCTCACCAGGGAGTGAGGCCAGAGGAGAGCTGAGGATAGGACCTCGGGTAATAGCAATATTTAAAAGGCAGGTGGAAGGAAGGAGCCATTTGCAAAACTGGAGATGCATTGCCATAGAAACCAAGGTGCAGAGAGTATCCAGATCATGGGGGAGATGTCAAAGGTCACTAAGAAACCGCATCTCCCAAGAAGTGTCACTGGCGTGGCTCTGGTCTCGGCATCATAGACTGTCTGCCCATCCAACCTACACCCTGTAGGTACAGCCCAGGCTGGCAGCCTCGATTCTTCTTCCAATGAGCCCCGTGGCAGCAACTAAGCCTGCCTCTCTCAAAGTGGTGTCAGGACCACTTTAAAGGCTTAGAATTGGTTAAGAACCCCCCCCCCCCAGAGAGCTTTTGTTTGCATGTGTTCTATCAAGATTTATTATATTATAAATAAAAACTGAGAATTTTTTTAAAAAATTTAACTCATTTAAAGTGAACAATTAGCCCTTCTGTGTTAACAGAAACAACCTATTTCATGAAATAACATTATATTTTCAAAATAAACCTTAGAGAAAAGAGCATTATTTTATAGTTTTACAAATCTCTTGAATGCCTAGCTTGATAGAAACAGTAAATTCTCCTATCTACACTTGCAGCCTGTTTGTTATGACGTCACATGTCATGTAACCTCCAAAAAACGTCTACTTACTCTTGTGAGAAAATGGGAGTTGACAAGGGTAAATAACATCTTGTATTATTGTAAAAGTAGTTTTGTCCTTGAGGACTGCTATGGTTTGAATGTGTCCCTGTAACTTAGTCCCCATATTCATAGTGGTATGTAGAGATGAGGCCTTTGAGAGATAACTAGAATTCGATGAGGTTGGGAGGATGGCCCCTCATGATGGCATTCCTGGCTTTAAAAGAAGAGGAAAAGAGACCCGAGCTAACATGCTCACTCTGTCTCTCCATGTGAGACCCTCTGCCTTGTTATGATAGAGCAAGAAGACCTTCATTAGACACCAGGCAGATGTCAGTACCATGCCCTTGGACTTCCCAGCCTCTAGAGCCATGAGCTAAATAAACCTCTGCTCTTTATAAATTATCGAATCTATAGTGTTCAGTTATAGCAACAGAAAATGAACAAAGACAAGGACCCCTGAAAGCATCTCAGATGCTCTGAGATCTCCAGACCACATTTTGAGAATTGCTGTTGTATGCAAATGCACTTTGGAAGCTAAAAAGTCCCCAAAAGGTGCGGTGATCCCCTGGAAAGCTTGTACCCTGAGATTTAAAAAAGGATCTCTTTTGCATGGCGACCGCTTGCTCCAGAGTAGCATTGTGCATGCGTGACACAGCTTCAAACAAGTCCTCAGACCAAGAGAGACAAAGGGTTTCCAGCCCATATTTCTTCCTTTGTTCTTTCTGAGAATTAAATAAAAATTTAACTGAGAATGTGCTATGAAAATGCAGATATTAATCCAAACTCCAAGTGTTTCTCAATTTATGATGGGATTCCATCCTGATGAACATAGAAGTTGAAAATATCATTAAGTCAAAAATGTATTTAATACATTTAACGTGCCAAACATCATAGCTTAGCCTTGCCTTCCCAAAATGTATTCAGACCATTACACTAACCTATAGTTGGACAAAACCATCTAGCACAAAGCCTATTTTATAATTAAATGTTGGTTATCTCATATAATTTGTTGGATAGCTCTGTCAACATTGACCACACAATATACTGTAGAGTGTTGATTATTTACCCTCGTGATTCAGTGGATGACTGGGAGCTGCAGTTCACTGCTACAACCCTGAATTGCAAGAGAATATCCTGCTACATATCACTAGCCCAGGAAAAGATCAAAATCTGAAGTATGGTACTTGGGAGGCTGGGACAGGAGGATCAAAGGTTAGAGGCTAGCCTCAGTAACTTAGTGAGACCCTCAACAACTTAGTGATACTCTGTTTCAAAATTAAAAAAAATATAAAGGTGCTGGAGGTATAACTCAGAGGTAAAATGCCCCTGGGTTTAATCTTCAGTAGCACAAAAAACATTTTGAAGTATGGTTTCTATTGAATATATATTGTTTTCACACCACCATAAAATTGAGAAATTGTTAATTGAACCATCATAAATCTGGGACCATTTGCAGTGTTTTCAGTTAAGACCCTGTTATTACCAGGTCAACAACTAAGAAAATAACACACACACATACACAGAGCAAGGGAATATTTTATGCAAGAAAATATTTATTTAATACAAAAGAAAGTAATAATGAAAGAATATAGGGACAAAAAATACATAAGGTATACAGAAAAAATAGCAAAGGGGATACTGAAATCTTACTTAAAGTAAGATTTAAGTAGTTACTTAAATGTGAATGGACTAAACTCCAGTGAAAAATCAAAGATTGGAAAAAGGAACTTTTCAAAACCTTAATCCAACTATATACTATCCATAAGAGACTTCAGACCCTTTATATTCTAAAACATAGATTGAAAGTGTAAGGATCTAGCCGAGTGTGGTGGCGCACGCCTGCAACCCCAGTACTTGGAAGGCAAGGCTGAAAGCGTAAGGATGGAAAAAGAGACATGTAAATAGGACCCCAAAGAGACAAAAATTGTTACTCGAGGCAAATAAGTACATTTTTTAATGATATAAGGGTCAGTCCATCAGGAGAAATAATAGTCATAAACACACATGACAACAGTGGCCCAAAATACATAAGACAAAAGCTACTCGAAGGAAAGTGAGAAATAAACAGCTTTACAATAATAGTAGGAAACTTCAATACCCCATTTTCAATGATTGACAGAACAACCAGGCAGAAGATCAACAAGGAAATAGAAGACTTCAAACAACACAATAAACGAATTGGACCTAGAAGACACCTATAAAACACATTATCCAACAACAGCAGAATACACATTCTTCTCAAGTCCAAACACACAGGCCATGTGTTATGCCACAAAATAAGCGTCAATATATTTAAGAGGAGAGAAATGATACAAAATATTTTCTTTGACTATAATGGAATGAAATTGGAAGTCAATAACTGAACAAAATTTGGGAAATTTATAAATTTGCAGAAATTAAATAACAAACTCCTGATTAGTCAATGGGTCAAAAGAGCAATCACAAAGAAAATTAGAAACTACTTTGAGATGAATGCAAATGAAAACACAACATACTGAATTTTATGAATGCAACAAAAGCAGTGTTCAGAGGGAAATGTATAACTATAAACCACATATTAAAAGGAAGAAAATTCCCAAATCAATACCTACGCTTCCACCTTAAAGAACTAGAAAAGAAGAACAAATTAAACCCAAAACAAGAAGGAGGGAAATAATAAAGACTAGAGGTGAATTAATGGAATAGAGAATAGAAAAGCATTAGAGAAAATCAATGAAGCCCAAAGTTGGTTCCTTGAAAAGATCAACAAAATTGACAAACTGTTGGTTAGACTGACCAAAGAAAAAAGAAAGACTCAGATTATTAAAAGAGCAGGTATCAATACCAACCTTACAGAAATATGAAAGATTATAAAGAAATTCAATGAACAATGGTAGGACAATGAATTATATGATCTAGACATAAACAGACTCCTAGGAAGTCATAAACTATTGAAACTGACTGAAGAAATAGATAATCTAAATATATCTGTAATAATTAAAGAAACTGAATTATTAATCAAGAACACTCCTATGCATATACACATCTACAAACTAGAAGGCTTCCCTGGTGAATTATAACAGACCTTTAAAGAAGCATTAATAGAAATAATTACAAACTCTTCCAAGAGAATAGGAGGGACTACTTCACAACTCATGCTATGAGGCCAATATTACATGTACAGAAAAACTAGATAAAGACAACTATAGATAAATTATCTCTTATTAATATAGACACAGATGGTCCCCAACTTCTATTGGTTTGATTGATGATGTTTCATCATCTTTACAATGAGGGGAACATGCTATACATTCTACTAGATAGAATATGGTTTCTACTAAACCATACTTTGAATCTTGAATTTTAATCTTTTGTCAGTCTAGCAGTATGTAGTATGACACTCTCTCCTGATGCTGGGCAGTGGCGGTGAGCCCTAGCTCCTAGCCAGTCATGTGACCAAGAACTTAAACATCAGTCCTTGGCAGTATACTGTATTGTTAAGCTGTGTTATTTGGTAAGTTAGGGATATTAAGTGCATTTTTAACTTAAGATATTTTTCCACTTCCAATGGTGTTATCAGGACATAACCCTGTTGTAGATTGAGCAGCATTTGTGCAAACATCCTCATTAAAATACCAGCAAACTGAATCAGAGACTTAAAAAGGGTCAGAGGTATGGTCAAGTGGAATTTATCCTAAGAAACAAAAATGGTTTGACATATAAAACCCAACTAATGTAATACACCCAATCAATAGATTAAAGGACAAAAAGTACACAATCTTCTCAATAGATGCAGAAAAAGCATTCGACAAAATCCAACAGATATTTGTCATAAAAATATTTAACAAACTAAGAGTAGAAGGGACCTTCCTCCACCCATTCAAGGACAAAACAAAGAAACAAAAGACAAACAAACAAATAAGCAACAAGGACCAAACAAAAACACAGCTAACATCTACTTCATGGTGAATACTGGAGATTTTTTTCCCTAAGATCCAGGAACAAGACAACTGGTCCACTACTTCTATTCAGCATTGTACTTGAGGTTCTGGCTAGGACAATTGGGCAAGAAAGGGAAACAGAAAGCATCCAGATAAGAAAGAAGGAAGTAAAACTACCTTTATTTGCAGATTGCATGATCTTGCATATAAAAAATCCTAAGGAATCCACTATAAATTATTACCAAGATTTCAGGGTACAAGATCAATATACAAAAATCAATTATATTTCCATACACTTGGAATGGACAATCCAACAAACAAAATTAGGAATGCAATTCCATTTACTATAGGATCCAGCCATTCTACTCCTATGAATATTCCCAAAGGGGAATGAAAACATGTATCAACACAAAAACTTGTACTTGAATATCCATAGCTTCCCAAAAAGGAATACAATACTTAGGACATAAGTGTAATAACATAAATGCAAGTGTTGTACTCTAAGAACTACAAAACAGTGTAAGAAATTGTAGAAGACATACATGATCGAAAAGATATTCTGCGTTCATGGGTCGGAAGACTAATATTGTTAAGATGGTAATACTACCAAAATTGATCTATGAATTATGTGAAATCTTAGCTGCTCAAAATCCTAGCTGCTTGCTTTTTATCCCGAGATTTGGACAAGTAAACCTAAATTTTATATGAAAACCAAGGGACCTAGAATACAAAGCAATCTTGAAAAATAAGGACAAAGTTGGAGGACTCACACTTCCTGATTAAAAAAAAAGCTTATTACAAAGCTACAGTTATTTGAATAATGTACTGGAATAAGGGTAGACATATAGATCAATGGAATAGAATTGAATCCAAAAATAATCCCTTATATTTATGTCCAATTGATTTCTGACATGGCAGATAAACCAATTTGATGGGAAAAAATAGACTTCAATAAATGGTGCTGGGATAACTAGATATTCATATGCAAAAGGATGAAGTTCTTCTCATACCACATAAAAACCAAACTCAAGATAGATCATAGAGCCAGGTGTGGTGGTGCACACCTGTAATCCCAGTGCTTGGGAGGCTGAGACAGGAAGATTGCAGGTTTAAGACCAGTCTCAACAACTTAGTAAGGCCCTCAGCAACTTAGTGAGCCCCTGTTTCAAAACAAAAAATAAAAAAGGCTGGGGGTGGGGCTCAGAGATAGAATGCCCCTGGGTTCAATCCCCAGTATCACACACACAGACACATACACACACACACACACACACACACACTCATAGACCTGAATGTCAGAGCACTAAAGTATGAACTTCTTTAAAGAAAACATATCTGTAATCTTTGTAATCTTGAATTGGGCAATATTTTTAAAAATCAAAAGTATAAGCCAGGTGTGGTGGCGCACACTTGTCACTAGAAGTCCAATGTGCTATCCATTGCACCACAGAGCCACCTTGGCGCACACTTGTAATACCAGTACTTGGGAGGCTAAGATAGGAGGATCGCAGGTTCACAGCCAGCCTCAGCTACTTAGTGAGGCCCTCCACAACTTAATGAGACCCTGTTTCAAAATAAAGAATAAAAAATAGGGCTGGGGGTGTAGATCAGAGGTAGAATGCCCCTGGGTTCAATCCCCAGTACTGCAAAAAAAAAAAAAAAATCAAAAGTATAACTAATAAAAGAAAAATAGATAAATTGAACTTTATCAAAATTAAAACTATGGTACTTAACAGGTTACTATAAAAAAAGTGAAAAGTCAACTAACCAAATGAGAGAAAATATTTGCAAATCATATCTCTGATAAGGGACTTGTATCTAGGATACATAAAGAATGCTTATAACTCAATGATGAAAAGACAACCCAAGGAAGTGAGCAAAAGATATAAATAGACATTTCTCTAAAGAAGATATACGACTGGCTAATAAGTACATAGAACGGTATTCAACATCACTAGCCACCAGAGAAATACAGTGAGATACCACTTCACACCCATAAGGACAGTTGTAATAAAAAAGTCAGGTCACAGTGAGGATTGGGAAGATGTGGAGAAATTAGAACCCTCATACTCTACTGGTGGGAGTGTAAAATGGTTCCATTACTATGGAAATAGACTAAATAGAATAGTAAAGAATAGATGGAGCGCCGGGCGTGGTGGCACACGCTTGTAATCCCAGTACTTTGTGAGGCGGAGACCGGAGGATCCGGGTTCGCGGCCAGCCTCAGCTCTCTCTCTCTCTCTCTCTCTCTCTCCCTGTCTCTCTCTCTCCCTGTCTACCTAGTGAGGCCCTCCGCAACTTTGTGAGACCCGGTTTCAAAATAAAGTATAAAAAAAATAGGGCCAGGAGTGTAGCGCGGAGGTAGAACGCCCCTGGGTTCAATCCCAGTACCGCAAAAAAAAAAAAAAAAAGAATAGATGGAATACAGAACTACTTTATTCTGTCAGCTTCGAAACAATACAAAACAACTGAACATAGAATTGCTATTTGATCCAGTAATTCCACCCCGATGCATATACCCAAGAGAAATGAAAATATGTGTGCATAAAAAACCTGTACTTGAATATTCATAGTAATACATAATAGCCAAAAGGTAGAAACAACCCATATTCCCATGAACTGACATATGGATAAATAAAATGTAGTAGATCAAACAATGGAATACTATTTGGCCATAAAGAAAATGAGGTACTGATTCATTCCATTTCAAGAGAACCTTGAAAACAAGTGAAAGAATCCAGATGAAGCCGGGCGTGGTGGCGCACGCTTGTAATCCCAGTACTTTGGGAGGCGGAGACCGGAGGATCCGGGTTCGCGGCCAGCCTCAACTCTCTCGCTCTATCTCTCCCTCTCTCTCTCTCTCTCTCTCTCTCTCTCTCTCTCTACTTAGTGAGGCCCTCCGCAACTTCGTGAGACCCAGTTTCAAAATAAAGTATAAAAAATAGGGCCGGGGGTGTAGTGCGGAGGTAGAACGCCCCTGGGTTCAATCCCCGGTACCGCAAAAAAAAAAAAAAAAAAAAAAAAGAATCCAGATGCAAAAGGCCACCTACTGAATGATTGTAATTACCTGAAATGTCCGGAATACATCCAGGCATGGTGGCACACATCTGTAATCCTGTGGCACACACACACTTGGGAGACTGAGACAGGAGGATCACAGGTTTGCTGAGGTTTGAGGACAGCCTCAGCAAGTAATGAGTCTCTCATTGACCTAGCAAGACACTGTTTCAAAATAAAATAAAATAAGGCTGGGGGTATAACTCAGAGCTAGAATGCCCCTGGGTTCAATCTGCAGTAACACACACACACACACACACACACACACACACACACACACACTCACTAGTAGCTTAGTGGCCTCCAGAGCTGGAATGGGGAATGACTATGGGTTTCTTTCTGTGATATAGAAATGTTCTGGAATTAGATAGTGGTGATTGTTGTAATTGTGAATATATGATAAGACACCAAATCATAAATTTTATTTTATTATTATTAATTTTTGCAGTACTAGAGGTTGAACCCAGGGGTATTCTACCTCTGAGATATACCCTTAGCCCTATTTTTTATTCTGTATTTTGAAACAGGGTCTCACTAAGTTATGGAGAGCCTCACTAAGTAGCTTAAGTAGCTGAGGCTGGCTGCAAACCTGTGATCCGTCTCAGCCTCCCAAGTACTGGGATTACAAGCGTGCGCCACCACATCCAGCCAAATCATACATATTAAAAGGGTGAATTTTATGGTGTGTGAACTATATCTAAATAAAGCTGTCATTGTTACTTTTAAATGTGAGTGCTTTTGCTTTTATTGTCATATTTCCTTTTGTTCTCTTCCAACCCATCTTCAGCCTTGCTGTCATAATATATCCAGTTCCCTGGGGCTAGAAGTTTGTTTCCAAGGGGCGTCGATTTCAGGCCTTTCTAATTTAGACTCTGGATGGAAATGTCCTATGGAGGTGAAAATAGCATTTGAAAATGGGGTCAGAAGATGGGGTTTAAATCATGATTCTCTCTTTTACTAGTCCAGTGACCTTCAGCAATTCGCCTTGCTTCTCTGAGTCTCAGGTGTCTGTTCTGAGAATTCAGAAGACCCCGGCTGTACACCTCTGCCAGGGTGTCACCCGGTACCCTATGAGTGACTCCTTACTGAACTGTAAACACCACACAAATTCATGATTGGGGTGTCCGTAGCTGGCTGTGGAAGGAGATATTACGGTCATCCCAGGCAACGTTAATCCTCAGGGAGAATGTTGTATCTGAAGTCTTACAATAAGTGTGGCCTCCAGCTTCCTAGGAACAATGGTGATGTTCTCTAGTGCCCCAGAGATTACTGTTACTATTTCAGGTGTTTATTTAGACTATCTTCCTTTTGAGGATTTCCACTTGTCCAACCTACTACTCTGCTTTTTTGCTTTTGTTTATTTTAACGTTTAAAGGCATTGTTAATGAAAGCAGGGCATTCCTGAGCTTTGGTCAGACATCAATACTTGTGGATTAAAGGTTTACTGGTCAGGATGGTCCCTGACCACCTGGTCAGCAGAAGCACAACGCAGAGCGTAGATTGTAACATCAGCCACGCCGGGGTTAAGTTCCAGTTCTACTACTTCCTAGCTATGAGACCCTGAGCAAATTATCTCTGAGTCTCAGTTTCTTCAAGTGTAAAATAGAGATCTCCAACTTCACTGGGGTTTTATGAGGACTAAAAAGAGACAATTCTTAGCAGAGGATCCAGAAACTAGAGGTTAATAAATCTGGCTGTGCTGAGCCCAGACGGCGGGCGACCCAGGTCAGTCTCAGTTTAGGTGGCAGAGCCGGCTTCGGGCAAACTGGAAGGAAGAGGATCTGAGAGTCAAGTGCCTCCTCTGCGCGAAGTACTTTTCCAAATGCTTTATCACTCGACCTTGCAACTGATACAAAGGTATTGATTTGTATTTACATGTCACAAAACAGAGATGCGGAGATAGTAAATAATTTGTGTAAGGTCCCACAAGTTGCTAATTGTTCATTTGAATCCAGTCTGACTGATTCTCAAGTACAAGTCCAGAGTTCGTTTTTTTGTGTGTGTGTGTGGTATGGGAGATTGAACCCAGGGGTGTTCTGAGCTACACCCCTAGCCCTTTTTATTTATTTACTTATTTATTCGCAATACTGGGAATTGAACGCAGGGGGATTCTACCTTTGAGCTACACCCCCAAACCTATTTTATTTTATTTTTTATTTTGAAAGAGGATCTCACTAAGCTGCTGATTGCCTCACTAAGTTGCTGAGGCTGGCCTTAAACCTGAGATCCTCCTGACTCAGCCTCCCAACCACTGGGATTTCTTATTTTATGTGACCCAGCCCATGGCCCCCGATGGTCTTGCTTCTCTTTCCCTTTCATTCTAGCTTGCATTGGGCCTGTATAAAAAAAAAAAAATTTAAAGCCAGCCCTTTTCCAAGTGATCCATCTGTTGTATCTCTTTCCTCAGTCAACCTCTGGATGCATGCCTCTAGGCTCAAGTGTCCCAGGCCTAGGCTGGGCCAAAATGTGCTGGGATGGATGGTGGAGAGGTGACCCAAGGATGGGATGGAGGTTGGACCAGATTAGCAATATCTCCCCAACCTTATTCATTTTCCAAGAGTCAACTCAAATATCACCTGTGGCTTCCTTTGAATCCTCCAGGAGGAATTATTCTTTTTTTTTATGTGTTTGTTTGCTTGCTTTGTTCTCCCCATAATACCTTATCAAGACCTCTGTTATATATTTATCATTATCTTGAAAATGTCAGCTTATTTTTCATCTGTCTTCTAGATTCAGTCTATGTTTTGCCTGTCTCCAAATCTCCAGCCTTAATTAGGAATTATTTAACAGAGGGCTTCTTAATATTTTTATGTCATGCACCCCTTTGGCAGTTTGATTAAGTCCACGAACTCATTCTCAATTTATAAATACACAAAATAAAATGCAGGTTCAGCATCCCTAATTCAAGGATCCAGTATCAGAAATGCTCCAAAGTCTGAAACTTTCTGAGCACTGACATGATGTCACAGGTGGAAAATCCCACCCACCTGACTGCAGGTGAATGGGGACACAGACAAAACACAGGTGCACTAAAAATGTATAAAGTGAATATGAAACATTCATGAATTTTGTGTTTAGACTGTGTCCCATCCTCAAGATATTTCATTATGTATATGCAAATATTCCAAAATCTAAACAAAGTCTAAAATTCAAAGACTTCTGCTTCCCAGCATTTTGGATAAGGGATACTCAACCTACACATAGGATTATAAAAGAAGCCAATTATATTCAAGTACTGTAATTAAAATTTTAACAAGTCAAAGTTGGCTATAATAAGTTATTACTTTTTTATTAATACATTTAATAATAAGATCTAGTGGTGTGTCCAATGACTGCCATTAGTCAAATGGTCTTGATGAATATGTCAAGGAATTTTGATTGATTTGAATTTGAGGACATCGGAAAGATTCCCAAGGATTTAAATTGAGGGGTGACATGATCAGATTTCACAGTTTAGAAAGATCTTTAATAATATGAGTTAGGACAGGTCTGGGGGAAGCCTGCTGGGAGGTTGGGAGACAGAAGGATGTTGTTCTAGACATCCAGGGGAAAGGTGATGGTGGAGGAATTTGGGGATAGTAAAATTGGTAAGACTTAGTCTGATTGGTTGTGGGGGATGAGGGCTGTGAAGGAAATGAAGGCTGCGTTTCGGCGAGGAGCAGGCGACAGTGAGAGTTTGGGGCCTGGTGTCCGTAAGTGACTGGCGTTGATACACACGAATGTGAAGCTCAGGAGAGAGAAAAAGGCAGGAAAGTCCTTGATAGATAAGACAGGAGAGCTTTGCAGGAAGGGTTGAATGAGGTGAGGAGACGGGAAGGGCTGTCTAAAGACATCTCTATTTTTCTTCTCAGGATGGCTCTTGGAGGATTCTGATCTTGAAGTAATGTTTGACCACAAGGTAGAGAAGGCTGGTCACTTCATTTTTGTGATTTATTTATTTGTTTATTTATTTATTTATTTATTCATTTATTTATTTATTTTTGTGGAACTGGGGATGGGACCCAGGAGTTTTCTACCCCTGAGCTACACCCCCAGCCCTATTTTATTTTATTTTTTTGTGGTACCGGGGATTGAACCCAGGGGTGTTTTACCTCTGAGCTACACCCCCGGCCCTATTTTTTATCCTTTATTTTGAAACCGGGTCTCATGAAGTTGTGGAGGGCCTAAGTAGCTGAGACTGGCTGCGAACCCGGATCCTCAGGTCTCCGCCTCCCAAGTACTGGGATTATAAGCATGCACCACCACGCCCAGCTCTATTTTATTTTTTATTTAAAAACAGGGTCTCGCTAAGTTGCTGAAAGTCTTGCTAAGTTGCCAAGACTGGCTTCAAACCTGCGATCCTCCTGTCTCAGCCTCCCAAGTAGTGGGATTATAGGCATGTGCCACCACGCCTGGCTCATTTTTGTGATTTAATTTTCAAGGGCTGGCTTCAGAATTTTATAACTTTTTATTCTAGAAAGTGGTTGCATTCTTTTCATTTTGGGACTCCTCCTTTCCCTGCCTTCATTCTCTTTGTTTCATTCAAAAAAATCATTGACAATGCGCCGGGCGTGGTGGCGCACGCTTGTAATCCCAGTACTTTGGGAGGCGGAGACCGGAGGATCTGGGTTCGCGGCCAGCCTCAGCTCTCTCTCTCTCTCTCTCTCTCTCTCTCTCCCCTTAGTGAGGCCCTCCGCAACTTCATGAGACCCGGTTTCAAAATAAAGTATAAAAAAAATAGGGCCGGGGGTGTAGCGCGGAGGTAGAACGCCCCTGGGTTCAATCCCTGGTACCGCAAGGAAAAAAAAAATCATTGACAACGGCTAAGACCCTCTTGTGGGAGACCAATGTGGAAAGAGCCAATGAAAACGCTGAGCTGTAGCATGACACATGAAGTTCCAGGAATTTCATCACAGCAATAGCAAGGCTGACAGGGTTGTTGATAGCTCATGAGACACATCTTCTGCCTTTTAGCAGTTCAGCACTAAAACCATGTCAGCTGTCAAAAGCCCTGCTTCAGTAAAGCCCTGGAGAAAGTGTATTTTATAATATCCCTCTGGAATTCATCATTAAAGATACTCAAGACTTCAAGCCAAGTCATTCAGCCAGTCAACAAACCCACAAACAGTGTCACCTACCCTTGTTATTACCTGTGTAGGCCCTGTGTTAGTAAGCTTTCTGTTGCTGTAACAAAATACCTGATAAAATCAACATAAAGGAGGAAAGACTTATTTGGGCTCATGGTTTCAGAGGTTTTAGTCCATAGTCAGCTGGATCCATTGCTTATTTAGGCCTAGCATGAGGCAAAGCATCATGTGGAAGGGTGTGTGGTAGAAGGCTGCTCACCCCATGACAGACAGGAAACAGAGAGAGAAGGGGGACAGGGAAAAGATATAGTCCCCAAGGGCACACCTCCAAGGACCCACTCCCTTCAAGTAGGTCCCACCTCCTGCAGTTTCTACCATTCCCAATTGTCCATTCACCTGTATACCAATCAGTGGATTCATCCATCGATAAGGTTAGAACCCTCTTGAGCCAAGCACTTCTCTAAAGCCCCCCTCTGAACACTGCTGCAGCAGGAAACAAGACTTCAACACATGAGCCTTTGGGGTCCTCGAGATACAAAGCTTGGCAGGCCCTTTGTGCCTAACAGAGCCAGGATGGCTGATGTGGGCTCAATTCTGTCCTTCGGAGTTTTGAAGCCTTAGGAAGGCAAACCAATCAGACAGACACCTAAGACCAGAACAATATCACTCAAACAGGGCCCTCCTGGGGTGCCTTTGATGGCTACGTGGCACTTCTCATGCCCACCGGGTCCCCCTTACCTGCCCACCTCCCTCTCTTTCCTGCTCAGCATTCATCTCTGCCCTCATTCACTTTCTTTCCCAGAAAGCACAAGCCAGGAGCCCTCTCACCCCATGTTCTGAATGGACTGGGGCACATCAATGTGTTTACCTTTGGATTTCCCTGAATGAATACTTGAGACTGTTTGTAGATGAACATGTTGTTTTCTTGTTTTGTGCTTATCTTTGTGTGTTGCTTGTATGGGCCTCCAGAGGGTGTGTGTGTGTGTGTGTGTGTGTGTGTGTGTGTGTGTGTGTTTTCTTGCTTGTCTGGGGCAACTGTTGTGTTTATATGCATGGACGGGAGCAGAACAAGTAGAATATGTGAATAGATGCAATTAAGACCCCTCTTGTTCCGGAAAGAACTCTGGAAGCCTATTTGGGTAATAAAAAGATAGAAGTCATATAAATTAAAAGTAGGGAGAAATAAATAAGAAAGTTAGAAGTCAGAGCTAAGTAGAATGGGAATCAGGCAGAAAGGCAGCCCACGTTCTATAATGACCTCTTGCTTGCTGGGTGAATAAATGTGTGTGAATATAAACACTTGGCAGAGGTGAGGTGCAGACGATGGGCCAGGTGATATGGGAAGAGTTGACAGAGAGCACAAGACAGAAAAGAACCAACCAATGGGGGGGGGGCGCTGGAGTAGGTGCCCTCCTGGTAAAGGCCCCAGCGGAAGCAGGGAGAGACTGGGGTCATCCAAACAGGAGGCGCTCAGCTCTGCAAAAGGAAGCCAATGCCTTGACAGAGGCGGTTATGGGGAAGATTGGTCAGATGTGGATCAGAAATGGCCTCCATCGTGCTCAGCACAGCAAAGATTCAGATTCGTGGGCGTGGATATTCCTCAGCAGCTGGGAGAGAGTCTAGCCCTGGAAGCCAAAGACTGCAGTCCAGTGAGCCTGGGCATAGTGTCACCCTCAGAAAGGTTCTGCTCATTTCTTGTGGCTTTTGCACAAATTATTACATGGGGCCTCCACAGCATCTTGCAGTTTCATAAGGACCATGGTTAACTAAGCCTTTAAACATGCATAAGCACCTTCGACTTCCTGAAGAAAAGCCACCTTCTAGTTGAGGGTTAACGGTACCTATGACCCTCGCCTACACTGAGTGGGTTCAAAGATGACTGAGAAAGCACAGGCAGAGAAAAGGAGCCAGTCCTTGTCAGCACGTCTTTCTTGGCTCTCTTCACCTGGATGGATACCGTCTACTTTGTGATTGCATTTCAGGGAAACTGAGGATTTGTGGGGGTTTTTGATAATTCATGATAGGAAATTCCTGGATTGCGAGTCTTCTATATTTTGGTCAGTTCACTATAATACTGAGTGCAGATAAATCAAAGTTTAATTGCTTGAGAGGAAGGAGTGTGGCCTACGAAAAGATGGGGAGAGTCATGGAAGGAGGATGAGGTGGATTATGGGTCCATGCCTGAACATGGGAGCTGGGCCATTCCAGACCTCCTCTCACACAGCTCCCGCCACATCAGCCACCGAGTTCTCATACTCTTCAAGGATGCTTCCTCATATGATTTGGAATTGATCCATGGATGTTTTGGGGAGCATTTTATGTGTATTGCGTTTCCTGGAAGGATATGACAATATGTTTGAGTTACCAGTGAGACACATAAAATTTGCGGCTATTTTGGAATGTGCTTGGGAGTAGGTGGCAGTCTGCTTACTGGCCCATAGCTGATGCTTATGAGTTGAAAGTTAGTGGGGGTGTGTAGCCCAGCTGAGCACTTTAGAGATAGAAAACTCTTTGTGTCTCCCTTGGCATATAGGTGGCAACTGACTCCCAGGAGAGGAGATTACAGTGTCCTGGATCCTGATATAGATATAGATATAGATTTATAGATAGAGATAGATATAGACATATCTATATAGATAGATAAAAACATGAAACAATGAAAATCTGGGTTAGACTTCAACTTTCCTTTCCACTAGACCTCTATTCCTTGGAATAAGCACAGCAGATTCTCAGACCCCTAGAGATAGCCATAATTGAATTTTGCATGGTAGAGATGAACATTTTGTAATGAGATCAGTGGCTTGAGGGCAAGGGTTGGAGCTTGGAGCTTGTGGATAAGGGAGCCTCCAGGTGTCAACCTCACATGGCGCCCCAGAGAGTTCTGGGAATTGCCTCCTTTCCCCTACCATGAGTGAGGAAAAACAACCTACTGATATGTTGGAAACAGGTGTGTGGGGTAATTTGCAAACTCTCAGAATCAGGGAAGCTATTAACATGAGCGTTTTTAGTCTTGAGTTGCAACACGTTTCTGACTCAGACTCCAGCTAGTGTGGATTCATACCTGCCTGTGATTAATTTTGTTCCTGGCTCACCCTGGGGAATTGGAGGGCTTGGAGACTTCTGCCAGAATACCTAGGCTGTGTTGAGTTACTGACACAAAAAAATAGTGAGAGTCAAACACCATCACCCCCCAACACCAAGGGGCCACACGTGCACTATTAAGAGAAAATGCTTTCCTCTTGGAGAACTGGACTGTGCTGATAAAGAGGCCCACGGTCAGTCCCTCTATGACCAGGGAGCTCCCAGGAGCTCCCATGTCCTCCCCCTGCTCAGCCCTGACCCCCAGCCAGTTGTATGCATTTGCTCATCAGGAGAATATGCTACAGAATGTGGGTGGGTCTTAATTTGTTACTACTGGAAAAATACCCAAAAGTCTATAGCCAATCAGATCTTCCCTATTTATTCAGTATCTTAAAGATCACCATATATAAATTGCCTGACTGGTAGCTTTTGACAAGTTTAATTGTTGAGCCGCCTACCAGTCATCTCTGAATTTGCCCTTTCCCCTGCTTCTACAGAGAATTCATGCCTGGGCATATAACCAGGGAGAGCTCAGGACTTCTGATGGCCCCCTCCCCACTCCATGCAGCCAAACCTGCACATCTGAGCTTGCATTACCAAAGACCTCTCAAGGTTGTTAATAATTAGGTAACCTGCGTTCAGTAGTCCTACGCACCAGGCTGTGTGCTTTCTGTGCCATGTGTAACTTGATCTTTCATCATAAGTGAACTGATCACTAGTATTAGTGTTGTACAAATGATGCGTATGAAACACAGAGAGAGTACATAATTTGCCTAAGGTCACACCCTTGTAGATGGTGGAGCCAGGATTGGAGTCCAGGTCTGGCTATTCCTAAGTTCCATGCCTGTATCCCCTCTGCCTCTATATCCTCCCCCAAACCGAGGTCTCTCTTCCTTTCTGCCACCAGCAGAGAAAAATGTTTATTGAGCGTCTGTTGTGATACAGGCAATGTTCTAGATCAGAGATTATCAAACTTTTTCCTATAAAAGACCAGACAATAAATATTTTAAATTTTGCAGCCACATGGTCAGTCACAATGACTTGACTCTGTCATTGTAGTTTGAAAGAACTCATAGATTGAATGAGCATGGTGGTCTTCCAATAAAATGTCATTTGCCAAAGCAAGCTGTGGGCTGGATTTAGCCCAGAAGATGTACCCCTGCTCTAAGCACTGGGATTAGAATAGAGAAGAAATCTCTGAAGACTGCCTTTGTGGCACCTCCATTCTAGAAAAGGGAAATAATTGTATTCATGGACTGTTTATGATGAAAAAATTGTTAGACTGTTGGAGGTGCAGAGAACTTAGGGGGATCTATTGGGTATCCTCTTCCAGGGAACCCTCCTTCAGCTCTCCTCCCTCGGTGTGAATGGTTCCAATGCCAGGGGAGCTCTTCACCCTGCCCCAGAGAGCCCACCCTTCTTACATAGGCCTTCCACATCTGTCCACTTAACCCACTCATCCTCCTCTGTGCTTAGGGCACAGGGCCTTAAACTAATGCATCGGAGTCACTCTGGGGCTTGTTAAAACAGTTTTCAGGGCCCCCCTCCAGCGCTTGTCATGCAGTAGGTCCTGGGTGAGGGGCAAGACTTTCCATTCTTAACAAGTTCTCAGACGATACTAATGCTGCTAGTCCCTGGGCCACACTTTGAGAATCAGTGTTATCTGGCAATAAAGAGAAGTCGAACCGTTCCTCCTGCCCAGTTCTTCAGCTATCTAATCATTGATATCTCGTTACCTCCAAGCCTTCTTCAGGCAAAACCTAGGCCCCTAGCCAGGCATGGTGGCACACACTTATAATCCCAGTACTTGGGAGGCTGAGACAGGAGGATCTCAGATTCGCAGCCAGCCTCAGCAACTTAGTGAGGCCCTCTGCAACTTATTGAGACCTTGTTTCAAAATAAAAAATAAAACAGGGCTGAGGGTGTAGTTCAGAGGTAGAAGGCCCTTGGGTTCAATCCCCAGGACCAAAAACAAGACAAAACACCTAGGCCCTTTAACTGCCGTGGTTATGAAATATAATTTAGAGATGACAAGCTTTGCTACCAAGGCTGGGGCAGGGCACTAAGACAGAGTGCTGCTGGTCTCTGCAGTCACACACAATGAAAAACAGGGGAACCATTTCTCAGAGCCAAAGGGTGAGGACGAGTCCAATCCTGAGACCGAGGAAAAGAGCACTGGGCGAGTCGGGGAGGCTGGATCCCAGTCCCTTTTCCACACACGACCTTGGGCAGGTCGTTCCCCTCCCCGGGGCTCAGCTTTCTCATCTGGAACATGGTATTGGGCTGAGGCCCTTCTAGCCATGGGAATCCTGATATTCTTTAGCAGACAGAGAAATCTCAGCGGACATCCCCATGGCCTCACTCCTGGGGGTGTTCTCAGGGACACTTACCCAGCCCACTCTCCTTCCCAGCAGTCTCCACCCACTGTACATCCAGTTCTATTTTTCTCCAAAGGTTGCTTTGCATTCACTGAGTTTGTGCTCAAGTCTGATATATCACCTATGACCTCACTGGCTTATGTCAATTAAGCTCCTTTTCTCTGCTTCAGACCCTTGAGCAGAATATTGTTTGGGGGCTGGGCGTGGTGGCACACGCTTGTAATCCCAGTACTTTGGGAGGCGGAGACCGGAGGATCCGGGTTCGCGGCCAGCCTCAGCTCGCTCTCTCTCTCTCTCTCTCTCTCTCCCTGTCTCTCTCTCTCTCTCTCT